>VKOC01005794.1:0-28865 GCA_009364415.1 Spea multiplicata
GGTCTGTGCTGGGGTATTGTCTGGGTTGGAGGGGTCTCTGGGTTATGTCACTGTATTCCAATTCTCAGAATAAGGTCAGCACCTTTGACCCCCCATCCTGCGGCCGCTGCCCTTATTCTGGGAAACGCTCCGCGGTCCCGCTGGGTGTAAAATCGCGCGGGGTAACCCTGTAATCCGACTTCAAACATCCACTCCGCTCCACCTTCCCTCCCCCTGTCATGTTGTAAAATGGCTCTGCGTTTAAAGGGAATTCATCCGGGTGTTAATTAATGTAATTCCATGTTCCGCGGCACTGCCCTGTATGCTGCGTCCGGCAGAGACCCCCCCCGTATAAATGTGACGGCCGGAATAGCCATTAAACGTTCTTCTTTTATTTAATAGCAGGTGATGTTTAGGCCGAGTTGCATTAGAATGCACCGTATCCGTGCGATTATAAGATGATCCCCCCCAAACTCGAGATCTCAATGAAAGAAAACAGAAATATAATAATTTACAAGCCTACTGGAAAAAATAAAAACCACTGCTTTTGCTTTCGTCGCTGTCACACTCTCACTCACACTCTCTGTCTCACTCACTCACGCTCTTCAATCAATCTCTCCTTAGCTTCCTCTACTGTCCCGTCTCCTTTCCCGCAGCTCCGCTTCTTCTCGTGCCTCTTCTTGTTCTTTCGTCTTCTTTCTTCGCCCGCTCCTCCCCGGTATCAGCTCCGTTATCCAGGTACTTCCGCGAAAGGGCGGAGCCTCCCCCGCACACACCCTCTCACCCGATTGGAAGAACGGGATAGAAGCTGCCCCCGCGGGGCGCACCGTGACTCCGCCTCTTAGCCGCGTGCGTTTAAACCTGGGAGCACCGCAGGTGGCAAATATTCCATAGGAGTCATTTAACTACCCCCAGCATCTCATGGGTTAAAATGTACTTTTATAGTAAAAGAATGCAATGAATCGGGTTTTTCTTTCTGTTGTTAGAATGTATCAGGGTTTTGAGTGACATTACTTGGAATAAGTTAGTTATCGTGTGAGATTATCTGTGTCCTTCTCCTCCTCCATGGTCCCAAGATCCTTCTGATATCGATGAAAGGGCTCGCTGCGGACCCTGCACGCAAAAATAGGTGGGCAAAAGGGGTAAATGCCTATGGGGGCTTCTGCTGACCTCCCCCCCATCCCATGCATTTGCAAAATAAAATGTAAAGGGACCACGCAGCAGCATGAAGGTGCATATGATGGCTGGAGGGTCCCTTTAAACTTTATTCCTAAAGTTTTATTTATTTCGGCAAAAATGTTTTTTTTGTTTTATTAGAAAACGTTTGAAAATTACATTTTACGCAATCACAATCACCTTACGAGTAAGAAAACGATATTTCTGCCTCCCGGCAGCCGGAAAAGTAAAGTTTAAAGGGACCCTGCGGCCGTCATAGGCACCTTAATGCAGTTGGGGGGTCCCTTTAAATTTCCCGTGGCGCTCTTTTGCTGATGTAAGGGGGGTTCTGTCTCTTTTGGGTGCGCATGCTGAAGGTCACGCTCTGATGTGTAACGCTATACGGGAAGACTTTCCTCGATACGCCCGCGGGGGGGGCGAGCGACTGGGAAAACCCTGCCGCCGCCGATCCTTTGTAGCCAAACGCAATGACCCCGGGGAAAGGGGCAAACGCTTTGGGTTTAACCCTTCAAATGCATTGCCCAGAGCCGACTCGTAGAAGGACGCCGCCGCTGCCGCCGTAGCTCGGGTCGCCGGCAGGAAAGCCGCATATAACAGGCCGGCTGCAGGAAATTTGTGCATTCCTTCATTTTTTGCGGTTTTAGGAAATTTAGTCAGAGGTTTTGAGAATATTTTTTTTCCCCGTTAGCAGAAAAAAGGCTCTCGGTTTTAGAATGAAAAGTAATGGAAAGAATCGCAGTAAATAATAAATACCTGACCTATCAGCAAGAGCAAGCGGGGTACTTTTAGTGACAAAATAAAATAATTATTCACAGATCATTCAGTTATTATTTTCATTAACTTTAATAGTAATAACAGTAATAACCCCCCAACACTGTATACAGTAATATAACCCCCAGCGCTGTATACGTAATTAACCGCCCACGCTGTATACAGTAATTAACCCCCAGCGCTCTGTATACAGTAATAATAACCCCAGCGCTGTATCAGTAATATACCCCCAGCCGCTGTATACAGTAATATGACCCCCCTGCCGCTTGTATACAAGAATATAAACCCCCCAGCGCTGTGATAACAGTAATATAAACCCCCAGCACTGTATACAAGTAATATTAACCCCCAACACTGTATACTAGAATATAACCCCCTAGCGCATGTATACCAGTAATATAACCCCCCTGCGCTGTATACAGTAATATAACCCCAGCGCTGTATACAGTAATATAACCCCGCCAGCACTGTATTTACAGTAATATTAACCCCCCAGTTTTGCTGATACTACAGTATAAATATAACCCCCATGCGCTGTATACAGTAATATAACCCCCAGCCGCTGTATACAGTAATATAACCCCAACCACTGGTATACAGTCAATTAGACCCCCCTGCGCTGTATTACGTAATTATAACCCACAACAGACCGCTGTATACAGTAATAAACCGCCCAGCACGTATACAGGAATATAACCCCCAGTGCGAACATAATAACCCCCACGCATGTATACAGTAATATAACCCCCAGTGCTGTATTACTATGTAATATAACCCCCAGCACTGTATACAGAATATAACCCCCAGCGCTGTATACAGAATATAACCCCAGCCTGTATACAGTCAATAAACCCCCCAGTGCTGTATACAGTACCAGTGCTGTATACAGTAATATAACCCCCCCAGCTCTGTATACAGTAATGTTGGTTGGTGACAAAAACCTGGTTTTAGCTCATTTTGTCCCAATAAACTCCCTTTATCTGCAGACCCAGAGGTTGCCATTGTTGTCAGTCATGTGATATTTTGGGTGACTTTCCCTCCTCAAACACCGCACTGAGCTGATGCTTTATGGCAATGCTAATGAAGTCCGTTCCTCCATAGACTTTCATTACTTAGATGGTCCAACTGTGTGATTGAGACTAAGCCATTCTATTGTCCCCGCAGGCAGTATGATAAGGAATCGGGGTATTTGTCTAGCAGAATGAGGTCAGATCAGAGCAAAGGAAGGGGAGGCAGCATGTGAATTCGTTGTCATTGACTGAGTTAAAGTCCCTCCGCTTTTGAGCCGTGGGGCATTGAAAGGGTTAATACCTTCCCATTCCTGTTTTTTAACACTTGCCTGAAGGATACAGAAAAGACGCCACACGAGGCTTTTTCTTCCGCAAACCAGATTATATTTGGTTTTCCTCCCCTTGGGAATAAATATTTAGTAAACACACATCACCATGGCAACAGCAGGATGAAGAACGGCTATTTCCAGAGGTATTTTAATGGATGCCGTTCCCAAAATGAATCTGGAAATGTGAGTTATGGTGACCTTGCTTGTGCCCCGGGGGCTGCATACAGCATTCACAGGGTCTTCCTTCTCCTCGCCGTGGGGACTGAGGTTTCTGATCTCGCTGCCGGCGGCGACTTACGGAGTCTCACGAGCCGGCTGAGCGGATCCTTCAGATTTAACGCTTTATTTATATGGCCGTACGGGGATCTGGGAACTCTGCGGGTTTTTGCCCCAAGCTCAGGGTGAAGGGGGGCCGATTCTCGGGGTCTCGCAGTCAGTCTGAGCTCGTTTGGAGGTTTTAGGTGAAGAGCCGGATGGAATGATAGAGAAACGCGTCGGTCATAAAGGAAATAAACGGATAAACCAAGAATTTGTATGACTTTCCGGATCACTGATTTTAACTCCATCAAATAACTGCGCTGGTGGGGGTTTTATCGGGACATTGGGGGTGATAAATACCTATAATGACATTAAATAGAAATGATGTGGAAATATAATTAAAAGGGAGAATTTATATCGTTACCAAAAATAATGTTCAAAAGTTTGGGGTCACTTCGCTGTTTCCATGAAAAATAAGGGAATTTCTGGCTGTAACATAAATACAAAAAGGATTTTCTGACCATCAATTATCCTTTTAAACAAACGTGCCATTGGGACATGGGAGTGATGGGAGTGATAAAGGGCCATTGGGACAGGGAGGATAAAGGGCGCATTGGAACACAGGATGAAAAGGGCCATGTGGGAACAGGAGTGATGGGAGGATAACAGGGCCATTGGGGACACAGGAGTGATGGGAGTGATAAAGGGCCATTGGGACACGGAGTGATGGGCAGTGATAATAGGGCCATTTGGGACCATTGGGACGGGAGTGATGGGAAGTGATAAAGGGCCATTGGAACACAGGAGTGATGGAGTGATAAAGGGGGGACCATTGGGACATGGGATGATGAGTGATAAAGGCGCCATTGGGGACACGGGAGTGATGGGAGTGATAAAGGGCCCATTGGGAACACAGGAGTGATGGGAGTGATAAGGGCCATTGGGACATGGGAGTGATGGGAGTGATAAAGGGCCATTAGAACGCACGATCCATTTCATGTTATTTTAATGGACAAAATTAGCTTTTCTTTCAAAAAAATGAAAATGACCCCAAACTTTTGAACAGTAGGATGAGATCAGCGCTACAGAATATGGCGGCGCTATATAAAACAATATGTAATAATAAGTCTGTGTTTCCCGCTGGTAACCGTGTGCTCTGCGCTCCTCAGACCGCGTGTTTCCGGGAGGAGAGAGACGTGTTGGTGAACGGAGACAGCCAGTGGATCACGACGCTGCACTACGCCTTCCAGGATGACAACTATCTGGTAGGTCGATTGCCTCCGGTGCGCAGAGAACGACATCACTTCATACAGATGCGGATGCCGGGCGATCGGCCCCATTCGGCCCCCCTCTAGTCGCCCGTTTCTGCTGCTGTAAAGACTCAAACCTTAATCAGTCGTTGGTCTCGTCTTAGATTCAGGAGCCGGATGTCTATCCCACGCATGTTTAATCCCCTCACTGTATTAACCTCTACCCCCTCTGCTGAGAGGTCGTTCCACTTATCTACCACCCTCTCAATTAAAAAAACTTCCATACATCACATCTAAGCCTCCAACCTTCTAGTTTTAGATTCTGGTCTCTTGTTCTAAGATTTGTCTTTCTTTGAACTAAAACGTCCCTTCTGTACCTTGTTAAATCCCTTTAGTCAGGGGTCAGGGGGTGGTAGTTAAGTGGAACAGCCTCCCAGCAGAAGTGGTAGAGGGGATTTAAACATGCGCGGGATAGGCATACGGCCCCCGAGTCCCACGTCGACCTGTTCTTTTCAGGCCAAGAAAACCAACCAGCGCGTCAGACAATGGCCGCTCCGCGTGATGCTCCGTCGCTCCGTCGCTCATCTGTTGTTTTGCTGAATAATTCTGGTGTTTTCAGGCGGTTTTAGAATTTTTCCGCCCCGGGGGATCAGATAAACAGAGCAGCCCGTCCTGCTACACAAACACCGGCACGTTCCATGCAGTGCCGTGTTACCCGGGGGCTGACCGGTCTCTTCGGGGGGGTGGACCGGCGAGCCGTCAGCACCCCTGACACGTCTTGTGCTTCTTCCTCCCCGCAGTACCTGGTGATGGATTACTACGTGGGGGGGGACCTGCTCACGCTGCTCAGCAAGTTCGAGGACCGGCTGCCCGAGGACATGGCGCGCTTCTACCTGGCAGAGATGGTCATGGCCATCGACTCCGTGCACCAGCTTCACTACGTCCACCGGTGAGTCGCAGCCAACCCGCGATAGATTGTAAGCTCACAGGAGCAGAACCCTCCTCCGGCACCACTATGTGTTATGTATTTTGACCCTGTGTAACAGCGCCACGGTATCTGGTGGCCCTACATAAACATAATGTCATTGGGGAAGGCGGCCACCCCTACTGGTTTCCTGATCATATGTATCCGTAGCGATTGCGTAACATTACGATGACCTATTGCATCCGGTGCAGTACAGTGACGTCGGAGATAAGTGCGAGAAATGTCATGTGTTATATACATATAGGTTTTGCTCGTGATGATATATATATATACGTTCCGCTCGTGATGATATATATATATACGTTCCGCTTGTGATGATATATATATATATATACGTTCCGCTCGTGATGATATATATATTTATATATACGTTTCTGCTTGTGATGATATAAATATATATACGTTCTGCCTCGTGATGATATATATATATATACGTTCCGCTCATGATGATTATATATATATATATACATTCCGCTCGTGATGATATATATATTTATATATATATACGTTCCGCTCGTGATGATATATATATATACATATATACGTTCCGCTCGTGATGATATATATATATTTATATATATATGTTCTGCTTGTGATGATATATATATGTTCTGCTTGTGATGATATATATATATATACGTTGCGCTCGTGATGATATATATATATATACATTCCGCTGCTGATGAAATGTGGGGCTGTCGGCCGGCGGTGAGCCAGGCATTTGCCCCATGTATTTGCCCCACGTTGTGGCAGATGGCCAGTCCGAGTCTTATTAACAGTGTTACTGCCCCGTTTAAAAGGTGCCCTACAACCGTTATAATGCTGTGAGCTCCCTTAAATTTCCGTGGTGCTGCCCCGTAGCTTCATGGGGGCATCCTACACGAAAACCCCCCCCCCCAGCAATTGTTCGTGTGTTCGGCCTTTCCGATCCAGCGCTGGCTTGGGGAGGTCTAAGGCCCCCTCCCGCCGTGTGCATGCGCGGAGTGCTCTAGAACTTTCCATGCTGTCAGCAGCCCTCCAGTAATGCAGTTCTAATCAATGAATGTAATAATAATAATGATGATGATGATGAATCATTTAGTGCGGCCATTTGCCGGGGTCACTAATGCTTATTAACCCCGAGCGCTCTGAGGCTGTGATGCTGGCCAGCGAATTGCGTGACATATTAGGCTCTCCTATCCAGTACTCGGGGGGTTAAAATAATTGCATTTACCTATGCTGGTAGGGGGAGGGGCTTCTCCGGTAATTTGCTGATTAATACTCATTAATATTTCATGTGGTGATGGCCGTGCTGATCGCCCCCCCCCCCCCATACATTTAAGAAGTATTCGTGGAAACTGTTTACTGGAAAGGGGGGGTCTGCTCAGTCCTGGAGGAAGCGGTCATGATCTCACTGGGGGTGTTTGTAAGATGGAGACCCTCTGCCCCTGTTTAGGTCCGGAGGTCCGTAGTTTACACCCAATCCCTTCATCCTAGGTGTAAGCAGACGGGATCTCCCTTGAGGTTATAGGAATGCATATAGACATTTCTTCTCAGGGCAGGGTGATGGTTTAACTCCTTTAGGGTCGCTTCTTCCAGGTGCGTTACTTGATGACATAAACATAATCAGTAGACCCCTAACATGCCCCTTAAGATAAAAGTGCCCCACAGGGGGTTAGTTGCCCCCTATTCCATCAGTCACGCCATGTTTCATCTCTAACCCCGCCGGCTTTCTGTCCCTCCTAAACAGTTATTTCCTTCCACACTCCTGATTGCGCCAGTGGGTTTTCTTTCTTTATATTATTCCTCCCCAATGTCTATTGATCCCCCCAGCATTTCACTGGCGTGTTATATAGAGGAGAGGACTCTTCATATTACGCAGCCTTCTGCCCTCCGCATCTCAGCGTAACGCAAAGCCGGGGTACATTTCCACCGGACCGCCGGCCGGCAGCAGCTCCGGCATACTTTATATTTCAGCTTAGATCTGGACCGTACCAAGTAGACGAGCGACGGGGGTAACCGGAGTCTACTATACTGTAAAGAAAGTATATCCGTACGACAACAGCCCCTCATACCCAGCAAACATTCTGACCCCCCTAGAAAAGTGGGGGCATCAGGGGAGGAAAGAGGGGCGACAGAATTTGGAGACCAAAGAGGGACTGGCCAAACTGAATTAGGACACTGGAGAGATATGGTGCACGACATTCTGCTGTTCACAGGCAGGCGGTGGATGATGGGACGTGTAGTCAGCTACCAGCAAGGCTGCCTCTGGCATACGGATCGCCGGCGGGTACCCGGTCAGTTCGTTGGGGGGGATATGGGAGGATTAAGTGGGATCACGCAGAGCGGCTCATAACCCCGGAGTGCGCACAGCGCTGTACGCGGGTTACCGAGAGGCCGCAGACGCGTTTAATGAACTCGCTGTCCGATTCCTCTTCTGCGGGATATTCACAGAACGTAAAATCTAACAATGTTGGCTTTTGCCCGTTCCGGCCCGGTGAAAGCCGCAGGAGAACAGATTGCGAGGCATGAAACCGTCACACCGTCAGCTCAGTGGAAACGTTTTCTCCTTGGCAAGAATTTTCGGTAAATGGAAAAAAAAATGAGGGTCGTTCCTTTTTTTAGACGTCTGCTGGATATGGAATTCTGTGAAACAGCTTAACTAGAAAGAGTTATTAAACTATATTAAGCAATAAAAAGCCGTCATAAAAAGTATACCGCAGGTGAATGCCATAGCAACAGCAGTCGGATAATATAGAAACATAGAAGCTGCCGGCAGATCGGCCCCATTTGGCCCCCGTCTAGCTTGCCCATTAGTCTCGTCTTAGATTCAGGAGCCGCATGCCCATCCCACGCAGGTTTAAATCCCCTCACGTGGTTTGTGAATAAATAATATACTGCCTCTGGGGGAGGGGCTTCACAAGGGGGCAGGGCTAGTCACACACAAAGGGGGTGGGTCTGGCTGTTTGAGGGGCATGACTAGCCATGGGGGTGGGTGGAACTAGCCAGAGATAAGGGTGGGGCCAGCTCCGCGTGTCGTTAAATGTAGTTGGAGAATTGGGCGGGGAGCAGGCGTGGCTAAGGAGAGCGAGGGCAGTGACCCGGAGACCCGGATAAGCAGAGCCGGAGAGTCCCCGGGTGACTTTATACACTGTACTGCATGCCCCGCCCCCACACAATTATATGCACCTAGATTGGACACCTTCGCTGGCGGGCGGGGTTATAGGCCAGTCAGAGGCAGGGCTGGAGGTGGAGCAGTGGGCGGTGCCATTTCACTGGTTGCTAAAGTAACTGCGCTTCGTTTAACTCTTTGGATCAGAACTGGACCGCCAATCCCTTTACAACTTTAAAGGGGGGCCCAAGAGGGGCACTTTATAGGGGGTTGGTTAGGCCCGGGGCTTTAGTAAGATTTAATGTGACTTCGCGGCCTATCGGTATTAAAGGCATCGGGGCTTTTAGGGCTGTAGAACCCTGCGATGCCCTCATACCCAGCACGGGTCATCCTGCCAGGCATTTACAGTGAATTCTGCAGAATGAAGTCATCCAATTTATTAGCCTTTAAGAGTTTTATTTTGTGAGCTATACATCCTTCATTAAGATTTTCACTCGTCACTTTTTCCATTCTTTTATGGTTTTTACCACTTTTTCCTCTGGCTCTCCCGCAGCGTCACGGGGGTCTCAGACTGACTCATTAAAGATATCGTCAGGTTCAGCGGGTCAGTGACTCGCCGCTTAGAAATCGCACCCTCCAGCGAGATGCCTCTACTTTTATCCATTCATCCGAAGGGTTAATAACATAGAAAAGCAGAAAAAAAAGGTTAAGAATTTTTCTTTTTTGGGGGGGGGGTGTCACATTTGGGCACCCAGTGGTAATGGGAGTGATGATTCTAATGGTGAATTGAGTTCTAAAAGCGTTGCTGTTAATCTACATGGTAAAGAATAAAAGGAGGTCTTATCGCCAAAACCACCCCCCACCCCCAACATCTCAGGCTTCCGTACCACTGTTGGGGTGCATGGCTGGACATAAGGGGGTTACCGAAACCGGAGACGGTCAGGGCGACCTGACCGGCTACCAACACTAACCTTCAGAGCATCGGGAGGTGGCCACGTGGGAACTCCCCCCCCGGCTGGCCCGTGGCCCCTAGTGTGGCAGCTACCCAGGACATCGTGGCAACGGCCATAAATCCAGACTGTCCCAGGAACTAATGGGAGACTTGGGTGGTATGCTAAGGGCCCTGCCTCGTTCTGCTGCTTTGGTTCTTTGACTCCTTTGACCCCCTCGGCACGGGACGGCCGGTAACGTTTCAGGTAGTTACTTGCTTAGCAACAGCTGAAAATGCTTTGGATTCCGCTTCAGCCTTTTCTTTCGAGACTTTGTGGCAGATGGCGTCCACAGATGGCCCCCGCATTCCTAAGGAGCTTACTGCCCTCATGCCTTTAATGGCCACTGACACGCGGTGTCAGGCCGCTCCTGAAGCTTTGACGTGAATTAGCCGGACCGGTAGCAGCCTTTAGCTTTTAATCTCTGGCCGGCTGCCACGGTGCTGTGCTGCGGGCGATAAGCCGCTCTGCTTACCATCCCAGTGCCCAAACTGGGACTCCGATATCTGCCCAAACTGGGACTCCGATATCTGCAACAAACTGGGACTCCGATATCTGCCCAAACTGGGACTCCGATATCTGCCCAAACTGGGACTCCGATATCTGCCATTCCTGGACAGGGGCACAACACGCCGTGCCCAGGGGCACATAACGCGACATAGCGTGCTGTCTGACTGCCCATCAGCGCTGCCTGACGAGTGTGGATTCTGTAGGTGCTTTTAGCGTAAAGGGGAACTCCCATCACTCTGTCCAAAGTTTAGTTTTTAAGTATGTAAGTTCTTTTAAATATATATATAAAACACTTACTTAAAGGGTTAAAGGGGCAGTTAATGTCCCTGGCATCCCCATTAAAGAAGATGTATTTTAAAGCGCGCTCTGGCGAACCCTAACCCTCTCCACACTTACTTCACCCAGAAGCTGCAGCCCTGTTGCCGCAGCAGCCCTTCCCTCTGTTGTGCTCTTGAAGCAGCCAATCAGTGTATAAGTATATATTCTGCCGAACACATCAACAGCATGGAAAGGGCGGGGGAGGGGAAAAAGCATATGGACACAACCCCCCCCCCTGCATTTACAAAAGGAAACACTTTAAAGGTAAAGGGATAGTTTGAGATCAGCGGCAGCCTGTGGCAGAGTCAGCATTTTCTAAGTGCACTCATTATCCTTCCCTGCAATCAATAACATATCAGCAGCTTAACAATAAGCGGAGGTAACTTAATGGGGAGGAATAATCATGCAGATCCTGAGTGCAGAAAGTTGAGATGGCAGCTCTGATGGTATACACGTAGGGGGCGATTTATAATCATGTATGATGTCATCGTCGTGTAAGGCAGGAGATAGACAGTGATAGTTACATCTTCATTCGCTGGGCGACCAGCCCGCTCCTGTCTGTGAATATTCGTTGCCATCGTGGACCCCGCTGAGGCCTTCGTGGCTCGTATCAAATCGTTCTCGGCTTCTAAGGCCCCCGGTGGCCGATCTGATGACGGCTGCTGGCGAAACTCGCTAGAAACTTGTCCCGTCTTTCCAACATTCTTTTGGTTGCTACGGTGACAGCATCATTTTTTTTTACCTCTTATCAGAATTACATCACCCCCCGCCATCTTTGTAAAATTTGCTGTCCCCCCCCGTCCGTCGTCTGTCATGCGTCTCGGAGGAGTAGGGGAAATTACTGCTGCTGTCTCCGGACCGGAAACGCTCGTAAAACCCTTGCCTCGTCTGCCGCGCCGAGTCCCCGCAGCTTGCCCCGGGCTCGCTGGTCAGGCTCACGTTGTACGCTTTGTTACAATGTTTTAGAATCTTCCCAGAATAAAGGATCACGTTTTCTAAAGCTTACCTTCCGTGCGTTTAAAGCATCCGTCCGCTGGCGGGATCTATAGAATATATATATAAAATCCTTCCCTGTATACCCAGGCTGAGCTCAGGAGCCCATAGGCATTACAAATCCCGGCAATGTATCACGGCGGAGAAAATAGGGCTCCTTCCTTAATGATCTGTTTATCATTGTTACTGTAGGAAGAAAGTAATCTACTCATTAAATATTCTCAGCTCCTAGAAAAGAGGGGAGGAAACAGGAACAGATTGGCCCCCCTCGGCCCCTGTCTAGTCTCCCGTTTCTCCCACTGTAAAGCCTCAAACCATAATCAGTCGTTGGTCTCGTCTTAGATTCAGGAGCCGTATGTCTATCCCATGCATGTTTAATACCCTCACTGTACTTAACCTCTACCACTTCTGCTGGGAGGCTGCTCTACTTATGTACTACCCAGTTGCTAGCAGTTATGTGTAAGCTGAGAAATATTATTTATTTTGAGCTCTTAATTCTGAGATCAGAGTCGTGTTCCATAAAACAGATTTTCGGGATGCAGCGTCCCTGTGGATGCGCGTGTTTCCGGAGGACGTCACTGGGAATAGTCCGTCTTTGTTGCCCAGATCTGCTGATGTAAGCCGTTTCCCCCCCGCGAGCCGTTTTCACGCCGAGCTGTTCTGCGGGCTCCAGAATACTCGGTGATCATTGATCTGGCTGAATGGGCCGCTCTCCATGTGATGTCTTCTGCGACAAAACAAGCGCGTGCCCATAATGGAGAAATTGCTGGCAGCTCATTATGGACAGAGGGGTGCAGGATTTAGTTTGTTTTGCCCCAAACACACAGCTTCGGCACAGTATATATACTTTATCCATGATCATTAACTAAGTGCCTATTAATAATAATAATAATAATATTACCAATAATTATTATTCATTCATTATTATAATATTTTTACAGTCAATTAATTTTATTTATTAATAATAATGATGATAATATAATTATTATTATTATCATTATAATTCTTGTTCTTATTATTATTAATTACTATTATTACCAGTATTATTATTCTTATTAATGACATTATGAATGTAATTATCACTATTTAGAGGATCTGTCAAAAAAATTGTAGATGACGGGGTCCGCTGCAGGGAAGTATAATATGTTTAATATTTATCATGCAGCGAAACCGCTATAAAATCTGTATCTAAGAGGTGAGAATATATTCTGTTGGTGCTTATGGCTGCCCAGGACACTGCGCATGCGCACTCCCTTCCCAGAATGCTGTACGCCATTGTGTGCTCAGCGTTGTGATCGTGGAAAGGATTATCGGTGCACCCAGCAGCCATGTTTTTAGTCTTTACGCGGTTTCGGTAATGGGTGGGGGGCTGATTTGACATTTCCCCTATACATTTCTGATCCGATAGCATGATGTATAGGTGAAGAGTTGCCCCCCCCGCAATGTGCCGTCTTCTCTTTTCCCAATGACAGAATATTTATTTGCCAGGAATACACAGAGCTGCGTTGGCAGTGAAATATTTTGGGTTCTAATAATGGAATTAAACGTTTCAGGGCGTTACGTCTGCGTTCTCTCTTTATGATTCTTATTTATGTATCAAGTCAAATCCGACCAAAAAAAACCCACCTAAGTCTCTCTTAGTCCTATCCCGAAAATAAAGGGCTTACCCCTCAAACATTTTATTAGAAGAATAAGGAAAATGGTTATCGCCGGTGCCGGACCCGCTACCGCTTCTATAGGGGCCGCATGAGGACCACTATAGATTTAATACTCTCTCTTCTATAGTATATATATATAGATACAATGTTATATAGATATTATTTATGTTAGGATCCTTTTTTTAATAATAATTTTTAGTAAAAGTTAAGTTTTTAACCTTTCTGGGTCCCTTATTTTAGTTGTATTAACATTCTCTGCCATCGCCAGATATTTCTAATATTTAATAAATATATATATATTTTTATTTCCAGAGACATCAATCCGGATAATATCTTGCTGGATATGAATGGACACATTCGACTGGCGGATTTTGGCTCCTGTTTAAAACTCATGGAGGATGGCACGGTAGGCTCCTCTTTCCAAATTTTAACAGCACTCCTTTAATCGCAAATTGATGTTTAAACGGCAGGTCCCTTTTGTTTTAAAGTGTTTTTACGTTCTTGAGGTTCCTGCATGCGTGGAGCCATGTTTTGGGTACAAGCTCCGTCCCCCTCTCTCTTGATCCCTCGTGCCTTACCAGATACTGCCTGATACAGCTCAGAGTAGACCACGGTTCTTCTCAATATGGTACCTAGTTGTATGGTTAAAACTAAAAATAGTAAAATAAAATTAAAAATTTAAAATGAGGATTTAAATAAATAAATTAAAAAAATTAAAAATAAATTAAAATAAGGATTTATAAAAATTAAAAAAAATAAAATTTTTCATAAATAAAAAAACTACAAACATTAAAAAATTAAAAAAAAATAAGGCAATTAAAAACTAATAAATTAAAATGTTAAAATTAAGAATAAGGAATATAAAAAACTAATTATGAAAAATAAAAAAAAATTGAAAATAAGAAAAAAAATCAAAGCACTCACCGCTTAATGGTTGGCTTTTTTCTGGGTGTCAGATACAATATACCCCGCTGCGCCGCTATACCTCTGCCACATTCAAATCCATCAAACTATAAGCCTTATTATACACTCTGATGGTCAGTATGTACTGGAACCCCTTTATCTCCAGGGGGTCTCCTTGACTATACTAACTCTCCAAGGGGTCTCCTTGACTATACTAACTCTCCAGGGGGTCTTCTTGACTATATGGACTATCCTGGGGGAGACTTAACAGAATCACTTGCCTGAGTTTCCAGCTAATCACCTAAACAGTAACTCTGTATCCATCCACAACATTACAACCAGGTAGTTAACTGGTTGTAATGTCAAGGAGACCCCCTGGAGAGTTAGTATAGTCAAGTAACATAACATAACAAGTAGTATTTATAGTCCAGTGGGACTGAAAATGCTTTTTTAGCGCTTGCTCTCGGAATTAACCGGCAGCTGAATATTAGGTGTTATTATTACCAAATCAGTGATACTCATTTATCGAGCTCGGGAGGGTGGAGAGCTGAGTTGACCCTGCTGGAGGGTCTGTATAGTAAAGGAAACCCCTTGGAGCATTCGTTTGGTCTAATAGATACCTTGTTGAGTTTGCATGGTCAGGAAGACTCGTTGAGAGATTGTGGGTTCCTTCCTACTCCTGTGGCCACATCAACAATTATCCTTGTGAAATATTCTGTCTTTCAGCAGAAATAATGAACTTTTGCTCATCAGGAATATTTGTATCTCACACTTTCCCTAAGGGTTGTTGGTTTACACGATGCTGAGTGTGATGGATCTTGAATCTCCCTGCATGCTCTGGAAATTGGTCAGCGGGTTCTAGATCAATTTGCAGTCGTAATGAATGATCTCTGCCCTTCTAGGTCCAGTCGTCGGTGGCCGTCGGGACTCCGGACTACATCTCTCCTGAGATTCTTCAGGCCATGGAAGACGGGAAGGGGAAGTACGGGCCGGAATGTGACTGGTGGTCTCTCGGGGTCTGCATGTATGAAATGCTCTACGGGGAAACGCCGTTCTACGCGGAGTCTTTAGTAGAGACGTACGGGAAGATAATGAACCATAAAGTAAGCATCGCTGTGTTCTCACCATCTTGCTGGGTCGCCATCTTGTGTTTTTTATTTTGATCCGAAATGTCATTATATTGGCGGTTTTTTTATGTTATGTATTAAATGAGATCATGGGACATGCGTTTAAAATCTAAAACGTTACCGAAACAAAACATTAACACGCAACAAGCAGGGCAACATTAATGCTCTTTTTATGCTGCTATGGCAACCTATTAGTAGCCTTTTGGTACCATGTGACCACAAGGCAGTAACATGCCATAAGGGAATCACGAATTCCAGACAGGTTTTAATTCAGAAACGATATCATTATTGTTCCGGATATTACACGAATTATACAGGAGTTTAATTTAGCAGGATAGGGATTGCAGCGTCTTAAAGCGCAAAAGAGTTAATTCCCTGCTTGACCACAGCTGGGATGTTGTGCACAGTAACCCCTTCTCACCCATTTATCTCCTCTTGCTTTGTCCTCAAGGAGCGTTTCCAGTTTCCAACTCAATTAGCGGACGTCTCCGAAAACGCCAAGGACTTGATCCGGAGGCTGATATGCAGCAGGGAGCACCGGCTGGGTCAGAACGGCATCGAGGACTTTAAGAATCACCCATTCTTTGCCGGTATCGACTGGGAGAACATCCGCAACTGCGAAGCGCCCTATATCCCCGACGTCAGCAGCCCGACAGACACGTCCAACTTCGATGTTGATGATGACTGCTTGAAAAACTGCGTAAGTCCCAAGTCCGTCTGTCCTGCTCGGGATAATGAAGCTGCCTCGCACCGGGCCGGGCATTCGCATCAACTCGGCCCAACGTATAGCAAACGCCATGATACATTTATTGTGTGTAGCCGTCACAAACCTAACTCTATACCTGCCAATAGTCCCGTATTTCCTGGGGGAGTCACTAGCATTGATCCCTATCCCACCTGTGTGTTCCCAAGCTGTACAGCGTCTCTTCACGGTGCCATAAAGGCAGATGCAAGGGTGGCCGGTTACAGATCGTCTTGTTTCTGGTCATATTGTAGGGCAGTAGCGGATTTTTTTAGTTCTATTTTACTATAAAACAAGAGAAACAAATATCTTTACGCGGCACGACAGCAAACTGGCCAGCGCTTGGGGTAGACCTGGCTTGGATTTGGGACAGGAGCGCAACTAAGTAATTTTTTTATTCGGCTGATCATTACAATCACTACCTCATCCGGTTACAGAATCTCCGCTTGGCTTCGCCGCGCAGCCACTTGGAAGCAGATGGGTTTGAAAAATCTTCCAGTTTTAAACATCTGGACTGATGAGAAGCCCACGAGCTAAAACTGCCCTGAAATTAACTTCTTTAACTCTAAATCCCTTTTCCAATGGCATGCTGTGTATTCCTAGCTAAACACTACCGTAGAAATTTCCTGGCTTTTGAAAGAAAAGCAGATGTTAAAATAACATGAAATGGATTAGCATTCCAGCGCAGACGGGGTTAATGTCATAAATGACTATTTTAGCTGGAAACGGCTGATTTTTAATGGAATCTCTTTATAGGTGGACAGAGACCCTTTATCACTCCCATCACTCCTGTGTTCCAGTGGCCCTTATCACTTCCATCACTTGCTGTATTCCAATGGCCCTTTATCACTCCCATCACTCCTGGGTTGCGGCAATGGCCGCTTTATACTCGCTCACTCCTGTGTTCGCAATGGCCGCTTTTCACTCGGCATCACTCCTGTGTTCAACGGCCCTTTATCACTCCGCATCACTCCTGTGTTCAATGGCCGCGTTTTATCACTCGGGCCATCAATCCTGTGTTCCAAGCGGCGTTTTTCTTTATCCATCCGCATCACTCCTGTGTTCGCAATAGGCGCCTTTATCACTACCTGGGCACTGCCTGTGTTCAATGGGCCCTTAGTACGGTGCCGCTCACACCCTTTATCACTCCCATCACTCCTGTGTTCCAATGGCACGTTGTGATCCAAGTTTAAGTTTAAAAGGCTAATTGATGGTTAGAAAACCCTTTTGCAATTATGTTACAGACAGAAATTTCCTTGTTTCGACCCCAAACTTTTGAGCAGTAGTGTATTGGTAAGGTGATATCGCACAGACCCTGGCAGTGTGTACATGCTACTTTGTGGCCCTCTGTTTTTTGGCTGTTAATGATTTGGGCCCCTAAGTCTTGGGTCCTTTTTAGTCAATAGAAAAGATCTAAAATCGCATAAACTTTCAGACGGAAGCATCACTGATGGAAAACCTCTGACTTTTTTTTTACGTATTTTTAATATATTTGCCCAATAATAAAAGTTATCGGTTCGGAGTAAAGATACAGATACACGTATGATACGGATCGCACAGACACAGATCGTAGACTAACTTTTCCCTGGCCTCTTCCGCAGGAGACCATGCCGCCTCCGACACACACGGGATTTTCCGGCCACCATCTTCCATTTGTGGGATTTACTTACACAAGCGAGTGGTGAGTGGTCTGTGGGAGTAACGATCGCCGATGAGGCGAAGGGGATGAGTTTTCTGTGTCGCGCGTCTGGTTCTGGGGGTATTTGTGTCATCGCTGGTGAAATTTACCGGGATTCTACTTCACTCTATATCATCGATAACAAACCGTTAGCCTTTCTGATGTTACTGGGAACTAGAGAGGGCATTCTGGGGGGTTTTAATGACATTTAATCATAAATGGTTATCTCGGCATAAATAAATGAATTTATTAAAACATAGTAGTAGTAGAAGTAGTAATAGCATAGTAGCAGTAATAGTAATAGCAGTAGTATTAGTAGCAAGCATATCATAGTAGTAGCAGTAATAGTAATATCAGTAGTATTGGTAGTAGCAGTAATAGTAATATCAGTAGCAGTAGTAGTGGTAATAGCAGTAGTAGCGGTAATAGTAATATCAGTAGTATTGGTAGTAGCAGTAGTAGTGGTAATAGCAGTAGTAGTAGTAATAGCAGTAATAGTAATAACAGTAGTAGTGGTAATAGCAGTAGTAGTGGTTATAGCAGTAGTAGTAGTAATAGTAATATCAGTAGTAGTGGTAGCAGTAGTAGTAATAGCAATTGTAGTAATAACAGTAGTATTAGTAGTAGTAATAGCGTAGTAGCAGTAGTAGTAACATTAATAACAGTAGTAGTGGTAATAGGGTAGTAGCAGTAATAGTAATAACAGTAGTAGTGGTAGTAGCAGTAGTAGCAGTAATAGTAATAACAGTAGTATTGGTAGGAGTGGTAATAGCAGTAGTAGTAATAGTAGCGGTAATAGTAATAACAGTAGCAGTAGTAGTAGCAGTAGTAGTGGTAATATCAGTAGTAGTGGTAATAGTAATATCAGTAGTATTGGTAGGAGTGGTAATAGCAGTAGTAATAGCGTAGTATTAGCAGTAGTATTAGTAGTAGCAGTAGTAGTAGTAGTAATACCTTGTGTTTCCCAAGCACAAGGTATTACTATTTGTTTTGGAGCCATATAGTTTTCCGTTTGACCTTCTGGAAGCTGAGATGGGTGGCAGCCTGTGGCAGAATCTGTGTTAATCAATCCACTCAACCTGAGGTTGCCGCCTTCCTACTCTAATTCCTGTACGGAGATGATATGTTCATGCGGCACTTAGTTTCCAGCGTATAAATCATATCCCTTCGCTCGTATATATGCCCCCAGTTAATTTATTCATTATTGCTGAATAAAGGAACCTCTAAGGTACCATGCAGCCGTGTGACACCCCACGCGTGTTACTTTTTTCCCCCCCAGTGTACTTTCGGATAGGCGCTCCCTGAGAGAGGCATCTGGGACGCCCAGCACAGACCTGGACGCCGCCGTTCAGAGGACCCTGGAAGACAGTTTAGCGACGGAGGCGTACGAGAGGAGGATACGGCGCCTGGAACAGGAGAAGCTGGAACTGAGCCGGAAGCTGCAGGGTGAGTGCGTGCTCCCAATCCCGGGAGAGAGCAGCGGCTTCCCAACCCTCGGCCGCACGTGCCGTCCAGAAACCAGGTGGAAAACGGAGGATCGGCCCCATCCGGCCCCTGTCTAGTCTGCCCGTTCCTCCTCGAACCTTAATCGTCGGTCTCGTGTTAGGTTCAGGAGCCGTATGTCTGTCCCACGCGTGTTGAAATCCCATGCGTGCTGTATGTTCACTGTGTGTCCTCCGTGTTTTATCTTCTCAGAGTCCACGCAGGCTGTCCAGGCTCTTCAGTATTCTGCGGTCGACGGTCCGGTCACCGCAAGCAAGGATTTGGAAATCAAGTCTTTGAAGGAGGAAATAGACAAGCTGAAAACCCACGGTACGAACCCAAACCCCCCCGCCCCCCCCCAGGTCCAAATGCTTCTTTAATCATTTTTAAAAAGGGCTTTTCAGTAATAGTCCCGGTATATGGATTCTGATTTATGTCGGCAGAAGGTTTTACGGCCAAGTCCTGTACGGAGACGATATCTTCGCCCCCCCCGGCGTATGAAGCGGAATCGTTTCCACTCGGTTAGAGTAATAAAATGTTTCTGCGTTATGTGCTTCGTTCTCACGCAGTCCGGATTTGTGTCGGGTCTCGTGATATTAGCAGCAAAAATCATTTTCTCTCGTGTCCCCTTGGACTCGATTCAATTTAATATAATGTAGGGAAGGCGGCTATAAAGAAGGCATGGATCGCTATTAATATGGAATATAACTGTGCGGGGCTGGGGCGGGAGTTTTGTAGCCCCCCCCAGTCTCCTTCTCTTTGTCCTTGCATGCATTTGCTTGCTTTTAGGAGATGATGTGGCCCCTAGTCTTACCTCGGTTGCCTATATGTGAGGGGGTCGACCCTATATGCTTACCTTCATTATACACCGCCTTGGGGGTCACTCAGCTGTTTTCATGGAAAACAAGGAAATCTCCAGCTGTAACATAAATTACAAAAGGGTTTCTAACCATCAATTATCCTTTAAAACTGAAACTCGGATCAGCGAACACAACGGGCCATTGGAACACAGGAGTGATGGGAGTGATAAAGGAGTGATGGGAGTGATAAAGGGCCATTCCAGTGTTCTAGTGGCCCTTTATCACTCCATGCACTCCTGTGTTCCAATGGTCATTAGGTATGATCAAGGGCCATTGAAACACATGTGGGTGATGAGGAGGGATGGGGGTGATGAGGAGGGATGGGAGTGATAGAGGAAGTGATGGAGTGAATAGAGGAAGGGATGGGGGTTGATAGAGGGTGGATGGGGGTGGATAGAGGAGTGATAGAGAGGGAGGGGGTGATAGGGAGTGATGGGGGTGATAGAGGAGGTGCTGGGAGTGATAGAGGAGTGATGGGAGTGATAGAGGAGGGAATGGGGGTGATAGAGGAGTGATGGGGGTGTAGAGGAAGTGATGGGAGTGGATAGAGGAGTGAATGGGAGTGATAGGGAGGGATGGGGTGATAGAGGAGGATGGGGGTGATAGAGGAAGTGATGGGGGTGATAGAGGAGGAGGTGATGGGAGTGGATAGAGGTGATGGAGTGAATAGGAGGAGGGGATGGGGGGTGATAGAGGATGTGATGGGGGGGTGATAGAGGGAGTGGATGGGAGTGATAGAGGAGGGATGGGGTGATAGCAGGAGTTGATGGGGGTGTACGAGGAGTGAATGGGGGCTGATGGGAAGTGATGGTGGTGATAGAGGAGTGATGGGAGTGATAAGAGAGGGAATGGGGGGTGCTAGCAGGAGTGGGATGGGGGTGATCGAGGAGTGATGGGGGTGATAGAGGAGGGATGGGGGTGATAGAGGAGAGATGGGGGTGATAGGAGGAGGTGATGGGAGTGAATAGAGGAGTGCATGGAGTGATAGAGGAGGGATTGGGGGTGATTTAGAGGAGTGATGGGAGTGATAGAGGAGGGATGGGGGTGATAGGGAGTGATGGGGTGATAGAGGAGTGATGGGAGTGATGAGGAGTGATGGGGGGTGATAGAGGAGTGATGGTGTGTGAATAGAGGAGTGATGGGAGTGGATAGAGGAGGGATGGGGGTGATAGAGGGAGTGATGGGGGTGATAGAGGAGTGATGGGGGTGGATAGAGGAGGGAGTGGGGGTGTAGAGGAGGGATGGGGGTGATAGAGGAAGGGATGGGAGTATAGAGGAGTGATGGGAGTGAATAGAGGGGGATGGGGGTGATAGAGCGAGTGATGGGAGTGTTGTTATTAGTATGTTAGGGTATGGGGGTGAATAGAGGAAGTGATGGGGGTGATAGAGGAGTGATGGAGTGATAGAGGAGTGATGGGAGTGATAGAGGAAGGTATGGGGGTGGATAGAGGAGTGGATGGGGGTGCTCGACGGAGGGATGGGTTGATAGAGGAGGGATGGGGGTGATAGAGGAGGGATGGGAGTGGATAGAGGGAGTGATGGGGGTGATAGAGGAGGGAATGGAGGTGATAGGGAGTGATGGGGGTGATAGAGGAGTGGGGGGGTTTTTGGGGGGAAAAAAAAAAAAAAAAGGGGGTTTTGGGGAAATTTTAAAAGAGGAAAAAAAGGGGATGGGGGTGATCGAGGAGGGATGGGGGTGATAGAGGAGGAATGGGGGGCTAGAGGAAGGGCATGGGAGTGATAGAGAGTGTTGGGGTGAATAGAGGAGGGGATGGAGGTGAGAGGAGTGATGGGGGTGATGAGGAGGGATGGGGGTGATAGAGGAGTGATGGGGGTGATAGGGAGTGTAATGGAGTGAAGAGGAGGGATGGGGGTGATAGAGGAGGGGATGGGGGTTGATAGAGGAGGGAGGGAGGTGGATAGAGGAGTGATGGGGGTGATAGAGGAGTGATGGGAGTGCTAGAGGAGGGATGGGGTGATAGAGAGGATGGGGGTGATAGAAAGGAGTGATGGGGGGAGTGATAGAGGAGTGATGGGGAGTGATAGAGGGGGATGGGGGTGATAGAGGAGGATGGGGGTGATAGAGGAGGGATGGGGGTGATAGAGGAGGGATAAGGGTGATAGAGGAGTGATGGGAGTGAGGAGGAAGAGATTCCATTGAAAATCAGCCATTTCTAGCCACTGGTACTCAGGCCAGCTTGTGTTGAGTACCGGCCGTCTTGGCTCCTCGAGTCTTTATGTAACGATGCGTTTATATTACATGAATCTATAGAACGCCAGCAGATTCCATAACACTGTTACTAGGGTGAAAAGTAACAATAAAATTAAAAGTGACAAAATCCGATAAGACAGTAACAGATGTGAGGCATGTACAGGAGGAGAGGAGGGCGCTGCTCACGGGAGCTGACGCTCTGTCTCTACAAGACGTAAGGAGAGCGGCTGCTTGGGCAATGTCGACTTGATTGTGAGGACAAATGGAGAAGGAATGGATTCTTCAGGCCGCCGGCTGAGGGTGTTCGGATGGGGGCTGTCCGCTTCTCTGATGGATAGGTGGGCTTTTAGCGGCTTTTACAGACAAAGTGTAAAAAATGGTCTACAAGCCGCCTGAAATCTAAACATTGAGTCATACGTCGGCCTGGCGAGCGATGTCTGATCAGCTGGCAGAATATGATAAAATATGCTATGCAAAAAAAATCGTTTAGTTAAAATGAGGATCGAGGTGATACATATGAAAAAAAACTGTTCCAACATCATATACAGAGCTTGATTTCAGGCTGTGGCACGTGTGTGAGAGGCTGTTCCATGTATCCACTACCTTCGCAGCAACGTAAAAGTCAGCACTCATCGTGGCTGTAATGACCGATCCAGGGTGTGAGGGGTTAAAGGGACTGAACGCTTGCCCACCTGCCCGTTTTTTTTAATGGATGCCAATTACGGTTTGCGGAGAAGCCCCGGCGCAGGGAGCCGGAATTCTGCTGCCTGTCGGCGCTCCAGGCATGTGTTTCCAATACTCGGCTCGGAGGAATCCCAGAGCGTGCCAAGTATGTGAACGATAACAGCAGAGAAGTGGCTCGCGCATGCAGTCGGTTTACTGCCATTAAACTTTCCCCTCTTTGTCGGTGACCTTGGAGGCGCTCGCCCCCAAAACACGCTCCCCGCGTTCGCCGGTCAGGAAATCTCCCGCGCTCCCTAAATCCCGCTCTTTCCACCCGTTACGCTGCGTAAGGAGAAAGTATTGAGCGCTTCCTCGGAGTGTCGGCTAAGTTGGGCGATCAGATAGCGGCGGCGGCGTTCCAGGCGCACTCCTGTCTGCCGCCTCTGCCAAATCTCTCGCTTTCTGTATTATTTTCTACGCGCTTATTTTATTTAGAAAGCAGGGTCCGTGGCGGCTCAGCAGTCGCGCTTTTACTTGTTTAAAGCCCTTCTGATCTGGAAACAATTAAACCCACGGGCCCCGGACCAAGTACAATGCAAAGTACAGGAGCCCCGTCTAATCTGCACGTTCCTCCTGCGGTGAAGACTCGAACCTTAATCAGTCGTTGGTCTCCTCGTCTTAGATTCAGGAGCCGTATCCCTGTCCCATGCATGTTTAATACCCTCACTGTATTACCCACTACCACTTCTACTGGGAGGCTGTTCCACTTATCTACCACCCTCTCAGTAAAGTAAAACTTCCTTACATTCCATCCAAACCTCTGACCAAGTTTTAGATGATGACCTCTTGTCCAAACATTTCTTCTGACCTGGTCTCGCTCATCCACTCTCTTCTCTCCCCGAGACCGGACATACTGAGATCCTTCAGTCTTTCTTGATCATTTTTTTCCGGAACTCTCTCCCGAATGTCTATATCCTTGCGGAGCTGGGCGCTCCAGAACTGTACGCAATACCCTAGGCATCCGCCGGCGCTCCTAGGGCACAAGTCACACCTCGCCAGTAGCCCTTTAAAGGGGGGCATCTTATCGCTCTCGTCAGAGACGGCTCTCCTTCTCCTCACCCAGAGAACCCTGGGGAAATCCCAAATATGAACCTCTGTGACTAAACTTAGAAGAAGCTGATCCACAAGGAGCAAATATTTAATATTTATGGAATTTCACAGATCTTACCCAAAAAGTATTTTAACAGAAGCAAAGAGTTTCTCACCTCCGGATCTGTTCTCTCGTTACAGATCGGCTCCTTCGATTATTGCTCATTGTACTTCAATCTAAAGGCATATCAGGGGGTCGCACATCCATTGAATAATTGGGGTAATAGTTTGGGGTCTTTTCTTGGCTAAGCAAGCAATATCACGCACAATACACAATGAAAAACAGATAATTAACGTCCCTGTTGCCACAATCTGCCACAAGCCGTATTTCACGCAATAGTTGGGTATTGGGGATAAAGAAACGCAATCTGATAAAGAGTAATTCAGCTTTCTTAACCTCTTCAACCCCGGAGCGATCATTTTTTCCTATGGAATCACAGCAACATTTTTGGGGCTGGACAGCTGGACTCTACCTTTCCAGGAAAAAAAATAGCATTTGTTTTAGTTTTATTATCCTGCTGGACGGGGCCACTGGAACTTGATAACATGATGATAAAACCAGTGGATTATTAATTTCCTATAAATATATCTATTTACCTATTATTATTTATTGTTTTATAAAGCGCCATCAAATTCCGTAATATATATATATATAATTCTTCATATTCAGCTTCTTTATTTGTTTCTAATAAATGAACGAGTTAAATTCTTTTACTGTTCCCAATGAAGTTTCGTTGATTACAGTGTATCTAGAATAATAAATGTATCTCCTTGCTAATAAGACGTCCTGGAAATGTCCGTTATTCGTGAAACCCGCGAGAAAACGCGCATCGTTAACAAATACGTGAAGTGTGAAGACGCCGTTATATGGAGGCGTTCGCTAAACTCCTTTACGGTTCCTCCTCCAGGGCCCGGCCAGTCGAACCGACAGCTCGAGAAGACCGATGTGACGCGGCAGGACGCGGAGGAATTTTCCCGGCAAATCAAGGCGTTTGAGAAACAAGTGAAAATGCTGAAACAGGAGAAGGAGGACCTCAACAAGGTGCAGACGGCCATTCTGAGCCGGAGTTATAGCCCCCAAGAATTGTATTTCTACTTTTTTTTTTTTTGGAGGAATCATTGGTATGGAACACGACCTGCGCATGCTCATTATCAACGAAGCAGCAGCCAATCCCATGTGGGCTAAGAATACATCGGTGTTCAGACAGCATACGTGCGATTAGTTGCTGCAACCCTTATTGGATTCAGAACGGAACGTTTACTGAGCATGTGCAGAAAGTGTACCGGCGAACGCTTCCTGCTTTCAGTAGAGGCAGCCGGGGGGAGGAGTTACTCGAGGCAGAAGTCTCCTTTTCCAACGCCCATAACTAAAGAACGCCGGCACCTATTTACATGCCGCAAAATTCACTGTAATCCAGACAAAATGGGCTTATATATGCATTTAATGTGAAAATTGGGCTGAACGTGTGCGGTTTGTGCAACATATCTAACAAAAGACACTTAATGCCCTCTTGACGCCTCGGTGTTTAGGAGTTATTGGAGTCCAGTGAAAGGTTGAAGTCCCAGGCCAAGGAGCTGAAAGAAGCCCAGAGCCAGCGGAAGCAGGCCGCGCAGGAGATGGCGGAGCTCAACGAGCGGCTGGCGGAGCTGCGCACCCACAAGCAGAAGTTTGTCCGTCAGCTGCGTGACAAGGAAGAGGAGATGGATGGGGTGGCACAGAAAGTAGAGAGCTTACGGCAAGAGCTGCGGCGGGCGGAAAGAGCCAAAAAAGAGGTCCGTGAGTAACAATGTAACAAGAGATAGTAAGATGGCGTCGCTGTGTGTCCATCGTGGGGCCGGCTGGGTTCCGAGGGCCGCTGTTCCGTTGGCGCCTGTATCACAACGAATGTCTTTCTCCCCGCAGCTTGAAGCTCAGTCAGAGGCAGCAGCAGCTGAAGCTTCCAAGGACCGGAAGCTGCGGGAGAGGAGCGAGCAGTACGCGAAGCAGCTGGAGGGCGAGCTGGAGGCGCTCAAAGTGAGTGAACTCTATCCCGGCCGCGGATTAGGAAGCCTTGTTGGGCATGAGAAGTGAGGCCAGATTTACAGATACGGTAGAGCGGCTTGTGAGTGACGGACTCCATGGCCTTAACTCTCCATTCCTGACGTATTAAAGGTGCCGTTCCACTTACTCTGCTTAATTAACCGCTACTGGAGCAAAACACAGCATTACAAGCATAATTCATGGTTCTGTTAAACGCCCAGACCCTTCCCAGAAATGATTCTTTCTTTAATCTTAGTTGTCTTGTGACTCAGAAGTAGGCATTAAAAAAATTCCCGTCTCGGGGTGGTCTGTGGGGTCCATTTAAATTCCCATGGTATTCCTTTTGCAATTACACGGGGGAGCTCTTTGAAGTCCCCATGGGCATCGTGTCACCTCTGGGCATGCGTTGCATTCCCTGCCATTAAAATCAATGCCTCAAGCAGCCAATCAGCGGCAAGTAATGTCAGACTAGGGCAGCTGCAGCAACAGGGCTGCAACTTCTAGGTCAGGTCTTTTATCTTATTGCTTCAAATAATGAATACTAAAGCACTCACAGAGGGTTATGGGTCCTCGCAGAGTATTTAATATGCATTCTTCAGTAATGGGGATGTCACGGACATTAAAACGTCCGTTTAAAGGCTGACCCTTGCTTGCCGATCTCTGCGTGGGTTAATTGAGAACGCGTGAGCAGTCGGCCGGGTTGGCAGATATCCTCAGCAAACACCCTCCAGTGAATCAATGCTTTCATTGACTCTCCAAATGTGTTACCCAAGTGGCTCTAATTCCGGCGCTCATGGAAACCTTGACTTGTCATTATTAAAAGATACTCTTAATTGCGTCACCTGCTTTCAAGCAGGGATATCAACCCCAACATACTGGCAGCAAAAGGACCAATTGGGAGCCCTATATATGGCCACAGTGGGGTAGAATGGGAATGGGAGTTGGTTCCAGACTGTGTGACCCCGAGAATCTGCGCCTTCAGCCCGCAGTTGGGGCAAAGACTCGGGGGCAAACCCTGAGAGTTCCCAGAGAGTCCGGAGGGCCGTAAATAAAATGCTTTCGCTTACTTTCTTATCCTTCTAGCAAAAACAGGTCGGCCACTTCCCTGGCGGCAGCAGCTCGGAACAGCAGCAGGAGATCGGCAAACTCCGGAGCGACCTGGAGAAGAAGAGCGTCTTCTACGAGGAGGAACTCTCCAAGAGGGAGGCTCTGCACGCAACCGAAATCAAGAACCTGAAGAAGGAGCTGCGGGACGCGGACAGCCAGCAGCTCACCCTCAAGAAAGAGATCATGATCCTGAAGGACAAGCTGGAGAAAACCCGCAGGGAGAGGCAAGTACCGGGTCCGATAACCTCACAGTGTCTCCTCAGAACCCGCTTTCTACACAATGTCACTGAAGGGCATAGATATCTCGTTCTGGAGGGCTTAGGATCAGAATCGATTAATGTTACGCTTCCCATAATAATAAATAATGCTTTTACTCCCACCGTATTTTATTACCAGTTTCTTAGTAATAATACATTTTCTCGCTCTGTTATCTGAGCCTCAATCTACTAGACAAACACCCCGACTCCTAATCATACCGACGGGAATAATAGAATGGCTCAGTCTCAATCAGCCATTCAGACATGCTGACTAATGAAAGTCTATGGAGGAACGGACTTCATTAGCATTGCCATAAAGCATCAGCTCAGTGTGGTGTTTGAGGAGGGAAAGTCAACCAAAATATCACATGACTGACAGCAACGGCGGCTCCAGATCTGCAGATAAATGGAGTTTATTGGAACAAAACGAGATAAAACCAGGTTGTTGTCAGCGATAACCTACATTACTGTATACAGCGCTGGGGGGTTATATTACTGTATACAGCGCTGGCGGTTATATTACTGTATACAGCGCTGGGGGTTATATTACTGTATACAGCGCTGGGGGTTATATTACTGTATACAGCGCTGGGGGTTATATTACTGTATACAGCGGAGGGGGTTTATATTACTGTATACAGCGCTGCAGATGTTTATTACTGAATATACAGCGCGGTGTTATATTACTGTATACAGCGCTGGCGGCGTTATATATCTGTATACACACGCGGGAGGGGTTATATTACTGTACTACAGCGCTGGAGTATATACTGTATACAGCGCTGAGGTTATATTACGTATACACGCGTGAGGGTTATATTACTGTTATTACAGCGCTGGGGGTTAATATTACTGTTAACAGCGCTGAGGGATATTACTTGATACAGCGCTGGAGTTTATATTACTGATATACAGCGCTGGGGGTTATATTACTGTAGTTACAGCGCTGGGGTATATTACTGTATAAGCGCTGGGGGTTATATACTGTAATACAGTGCTGGGGGTTATATACTGTATTACAGCGCATGGGGTATATTACTGTTATACAGCGCTGGGGTATATTACTGTATACAGTGCTGGGGGTTATATTACTGTATACAGTGCTGGCGGGTTATATACTGTATACACGACGCTGCGAGGTTATATACGTGTATACAGCGCTAGGCGGGTTATATTACTGTATACAGTGCTGGGGGGTATATTTACTGTAAGTACAGCGCTGGGGCGTATATTACTGTATACAGTGCTGGGGTTATATTACTGTATACAGCGCTGGGGGTTATATTACTGTATACAGCGCTGGGGGTTATATTACTGTATACAGGGCTGTTGGTAATATTACTGTATA
>VKOC01005795.1:0-23313 GCA_009364415.1 Spea multiplicata
CCCTCACCCTATACACCCAGAACGTACACTACAACACACACTAACCCTCACCCTATACACCCAGAACATAGACTATCACACACTAACACTCACCCTATACACCCAGATACCCACACTACCACATACTAACCTTAATCCTATATACACCCAGAACATACATTAATCACAAATCCTTACTTTACCTATCTGGTTCTTTGTTAATTATTCTCACATTCGTTTGGGGCTATTTTTGCTTAATTACTCTCTGAATTTGTACATTAAAATTATGTCTACAACTCCTTCAATATATTTATTATCACCGTTATCTTTCTTTTCTAGATGACAACGACAGATATCTCTCCCTTGGGCTCCAGACATTACGATCCATGAAGGTAAAGTCTCTTGCCGAGAGGGTGGTAGATAAGTGAAACAGCCTCCCAGCAGAAGTGGTAGAGGCTGATCTAGTAACGGGACTTTAAACCCTGAACCCTTCGCTGGCATATAATATAATTCTATTTTTTTTTTTCAGTGCACTATAAACCTCGACAAGAACCAGCTTGAGATCGGAGGCTCGGATCCGGAGGTTATTCCTTTCATTGTCACAAAACACATAGCAAAAGAGAAGTGAGTATAAAAGGGCAGCCAATTGAGGGCCAGGGGCCAGGGGGCACAGGGTATGCCTTATTTGGATTTTTGTGCTAAATGCCAGCATCAAAAAAAAAAAAAAAAATTTACAAATAATTATTTTAATTTGCTGAATTATTCAGGGTTTGTTCCGGAATTAACCAATAAAATGCGATATAGAAACATAAAAGCGCGTTGGGGGGGCATGTTGTTAAAGGGATGACGTGGGGAGGAATAAAGAGAATTTCAGGGTTTTATACCCCGGGGGCAGTAATCTCTCTTCTTCTGTTCCAGCCCCCCGGATGTGTAGCGGATTAGAGGAACCCCAAAGAGATCGCTGCCCTCCTAAACAAAGAGCTTCGACTCCATCCCATCGGAAGGACGGCGCGAGGAACCACGGCCAGCCTCAGGCGGTCCAGCTGCCGAGGACTATAACTCCCATCATGCTGGGCAGTGCCCCCGGGAGTTGTAGTCTGCGGCTCGTGGAGTGGCTGAGGCTGCCGACCCTTGACGTGCTTAACTCCATGTTTCTTGATGCGATCGTTTATGTGCTTTCTAGATTTCCACAAATCCACTCATTTCAGGAAAAACCGGGAGATCCTTTTATTCCGGATTTATAGAAAAGTTTACAGAACAGAGTATTTATCATAATCTCCCCAGTTCTCGGATGATTGGTCCGTCAGATCACTGATCTGTTAGCTGATCTGACTGATGATTGGTCCGCTGTGCTCCAAATCCAAGCCATAAACCAAACAGTCTCCAGGCTGTTCTAAGAATCACATAAAGTGACCAAATCTCTGCTTCTTTTACTTAAAAATGGAGCAGACAGCAGCTCGCAGGGAGGGTCTAAGCAGGGACCCCAGGACTGGCCCAGTGACGTAACTCCAATTGCCGGGGCCCCTCTGCCGGGTGTCTCCGGGGACCCCCTTTCCACGGCTGTGACCTATTTTGGATCTACTTGGTTGTGCCCGAAACATGTCATTGCGCATGTACGAAATCAGTGCTCCCCCATGTGCATATTATTAACCGATTCCGCCCAAAGCAAGGCAGTGATTGGATAAGAGCCGCGCAGGTCCGAGAGGCGTCACTGAAACGCTCGTTAATGATCAGCTTATAAAATCATGTGTTTTATAGACATTTTTAGACGTGAAAGTTACCCCATAACTCGTTTTTACTGGAAACGCCAACCTCTGGGATTTAAAGGAGCCCCGTCTTAAATCCCGCAACATTTTTCTAGCTCATAAGGTTTTTATTGCGATTCTAAACGCTTCCTTTTTATATAAATCCCGCGCCGCCCGGCCATGCGCCGCCCGTCATCTCCGCAAAGACAATCAGCCTCTGAAATGTGCCAATTTTACCCATATTTACAATAAAGCGCGTGTTCGATGATGTCACTGCGTCACTCCTCCTGTTTCTTTTGGTTCCGCCACTAAGGAGTTAATTATATGAATTTATGGGGATCGGATAGAAATAAATGTATTTATTCTTTATGTTTTGAGATCTCATGCCTGAGGTTAACTGTTAATATGCCGGGTGACAGGAGAAAGTACCACCAGCTCTGAGTGTCGGATCCATCTTCTGATTATACCTTACTGGGAGACGCCTGTTACTGGGTTCTTACTGGGAGACGCCTGTTACTGGGTTCTTACTGGGAGACGTCTGTTACTGGGTTCTTACTGGGAGATGTCTGTTACTGGGAGACGCCTGTTACTGGGAGCCATCCTCTAGTACAGGGGTAGGCAACCTTCGGCTCTCCAGATGTTGTAAACTACATTTCCCTTGATGCTTTGCCAGCATTATGACTGTAAGAGCATTATGGGAGATGAAGTCCACAACGTCAGGTTGCCGACCCCTGCTCTGTTGGCTGCTTTCTGGGAGAGATGGCCATTACTGGGAGAAAACGCGGCAGGGATTTGGGGCGATTTCTAAGGATTTCTACGAATGTTTGTTTTTTATCCGGGAAGATTATACTGATTGCCTCGTCCGCCAGGGGCCGCCATCAGCTCCCTGCCCTGACGCCGTCCACCAACATATTCCGTAACGCAGTACAACGCGGGGCCAAGACTACGAGATCCTAACGGGAATGGCGCTAAAAATAGAAATTCCAGGCTGATTTTACGATCTCCAAAAATGATTTGAAAAATTACAAATTAAAACCAAATCGCGAGCAAATCTATAGATCGACCAAATCGGTGAAAAAAAAGCTGTGCCTAGAAAAAACCTTTCACCTGACGAGGAGACTGCTGAGCTCCCGGGAGCAATAAAAGTTTTCAGAGACGCGGATCGGTGGGGGGGGGGCTGTTTGTACCCCGACGCCCCGCGATGATCTGCCTGCCGCGTGACCCACCCTGACATTTAGGACACGTCGGTCTCCTGCGTTTCGCTCCTAGCCGCCCCAATTACGTCGCTGCGAGCGGCACCGTGCTGCGCCGCTTCCATCCGGGTCCTGATGAAAGCTTTGCTATTCGCGGCGCGTTTCACAGGCTGCGTGGATTTTCTCCCCGCGGGTGACCGGGATGTCCCTGCTGGGAGGCGCAGCACGGAGATGCCAGCGGCTCATAAAACATTAACGGGCAGCCACATGACGGAGAAGGCAACCCCCGCGACGAAGCCTCCGCTTTATCCTGATTGGAAGGTCGTGGAAAGAAATCTAAACCCAGAACCTGCCGGTAGATCGGCCCCCGTCGGCCCCCGTCTAGTCGCCCGTTTCTCCTGCTGTAACGACTCAAACCTTAATCAGTCGTCGGTCTCGTCTTAGATTCAGGAGCCGGATGTCTATCTCATGCATGTTTAATACCTCACTGTATTACCCTCTACCACGTCTGCTGGGAGGCTGTACCACTTATCTACCACCCTCTCAGTACATATGTTTTTTTTTAAACCGCATACGTCACATTTCAATATGTAGGTGACCTTAGCTCATTGCCATGACAACTTGAAGAAATAATCTGCTGATTTAGTTTAATCCGGGAAAAATGAAAAACCTTGTTTAGCTGACATGCGGCTGACTTTGTGTTGCTGGGTTTGATGAGATGAAATGAAAGGGCCCCCAGGGGCCGGCTACGGTTTAATATGTGCCCGTGGGGATTGTATGTAATCGATATCGTGACGCAGGTTCCCCGTCTTGTTGTTCTTCGCGTTTGGGACACGGATCCGGACTCCGCGATCAGGAAACACTGAGTCACGGGGGGGGGGGCAGAGCGACTTCGGTGATTTTCTCCAAATGTAACGAAGCACTCGGCGTAAGATATGGGATGAGTCGTTTGCACGGTTACCATGGAAACTGTGGACAACTGGGGCATGGGATGACATCATCCGTGTGAAGTGTCGGATGTGCAAAATCACCTAAGATTAACAGCTCGGCGGGCTGCGGGGGTCTCGGTGACACGGAACACGTTATTAACACGTTATGCCACATATACACGTTTCATGTATACTCAACTCAGGGATTCACAGAGAAAATAAACATGGGGGGAACTCGGGGGGGACCAAGTTCGTGGGTTAAATTATTAATGTCATCATCGCCCTGTTCTGGTGCTGTATTGGTGATGTCATCATCGCCCTGTTCTGGTGCTGTATTGGTGATGTCATCATTGCCCTGTACTGGTGCTGTATTGGTGATGTCATCATTGCCCTGTACTGGTGCTGTATTGGTGATGTCATCATTGCCCTGTACTGGTGCTGTATTGGTGATGTCATCATTGCCCTGTACTGGTGCTGTATTGGTGATGTCATCATTGCCCTGTACTGGTGCTGTATTGGTGATGTCATCATTGCCCTGTACTGGTGCTGTATTGGTGATGTCATCATTATATCATATTAATGATATCAGCTTCATGCCAGTGATAATATCAGTAGTGTGAAGCATATTCGACGGTAGTGCGTAGTGATGTCATATTGGTGATGTCAGCAGGGGTGGTCAGTAAGTCATAGAGCTGATTTGACATAATGAATTACGGTGACAGCCTTCACCTACACAAAAAGTATCAATAGCACTGCTTGAACACAGGTGGGTTAATCACTATTGTTGGGAATGACTCACCTGTGCTGAAGCAGGATATCAGCTTGTCCATAAAGAGACTGATGAGACCTTCCTAAGATTCAGACTGCTTATGAAGGAAGCTGCAGCGCCACCCGGTGCTCCAAAGCAGGAAGTGCAGCGTCCCTGAGGATGCCTCGTGATTTTCAGGCTGCATTTGGGGGGCTTATATATACCGTGCCCTCTATACAGTACCGGCCCCCCGCAGCGCAGATCATTCACGCCTCTCTTTGCATGTCGCTTCTGCATGAGTATCAGATCTTACGCCACGAACCCAATTCCATCGATTCCCGCTGTACCGCGCTGCGGACTATGATGGCGCTATATATATAAAAACAATAAATAATTCCTATATAAAAATCAGACTTCACTTCCGTCACTTTATGCTGCTTCTTGGAACGCTCCGGAAATATTAACCCACGTTATTGAGTCACCTGCATTCAAGCAGGGATGTCACCCATAACATACTGGGAGCAAAATCACCAATTGCATAAATTATACATGACCACGGCGGGGGAGAATAGTAGGGAGTCCGCCCCAGGCCCCCCGAAAATCGACCCCTTCACCTGAGATTAGGACAAAAAAAACCTGTGAATTCCCGGTTTTGGTTATACATGTGACGGGGTTTTTTTACACCCGCAGAGGCTGTAGCGCTGTAATGTTGTTGCATTTTGCATAGAGAATAATATAGAAAATATATTTCATAACCAGAAATCAGACAGCGGCTAACGGCGTTATAATTGCCCATATAAAGTATCAGCTCTTAGGGCAAAATTCTCAGTAAAATAAAAAAAAGACGTCAGGGCAGATCTGCACCATATTGGTTACAGAGTTCTGAGTGTGAGGGCCCCCAGGGGCCAGTCCTGTGGAATAAACACTCAATTCTCTGCTCCTGACAGAGGGCGGAACCAAGTGTCAGTGGTCAGATTATCTGACGGAAGGCGATGAGCGCTGCGCAGGTGCCCGGAAGTTAGACGGAAGTGGGGCTGCGTCAGATGTTTTGCAGTTTGCGGAGGGCAGTTCCGGTTCGGGTTTGACAGGCTTGGTTGTTCTGGGCATGGCTGCTCTCCGGGCCTCATCTGCCCTGCTCTGGGCCGGGGTTATTTGCCTGTTGATGGTTCCTGTTCCGGCCTCCGATGAGAAGGTGAGACCCCTGAGCACCCCTTCCTCCGCAGGTGATTACTCCCATACTGCAGGCCCCCTGGGGGAGAGGAAGTCACTGACAGCACCCTGAATCTCATGCATACGGATGTCAGGGACTCTTGGCTGAGCATGATGGGAGTAGATGCCACGAGCTGCCTGCAGACCTGTTAAATGCTGTGTTTTTATAAAGCGCCAACAGAATCGGCAGTGCTGTACAACAGGCTATATGGACCAAACCAAATACAGGTGGAGCCACAGGGCATGGAGGGCCTGCTTGTCAGACATTTCGATGAGGATGCATGGGCTGCGTTACCGCGTCTGCCCTCTCTCTAACCCTAGCGCTCCAAGGGTTAAATGTGGCTGCTGCTATATTATAGTTAAGATTTTTGTTTTGGGGCTGAACGGGTTAACCGACATGTGTTCTGCGATTGTTTCCCAGAATTCCGAGGACGTTCGCTGTAAATGCATCTGCCCTCCTTATAAGGACAAACCCGGAAATATATTCAACAAAAATGTCACCCAGAAGGACTGGTGAGTAACCCGCGGAGATCCGGTGGCTTCGGACATGTATTTAATAGCAACCCCCCCCGCTCGCAGCTAAAAGGAGCCTGCCGGACAAAGATGGACGGCTTCCTTTAGGTTGCTGTAATGCAGGAAGCAGTGGTGCGCATGCACGCTGTGACCCGTAGGTATTTGCACCTTTTCTCCTGAAGACGTAGAGTCGATCTTTGCTTTCTCTGCATGCAGCGTCTGCAGCCATGTCGTGAAGCCCATGCCCGTGCCGTGGGCCGACGAAGAAGCTTACTGCCTGCGCTGTGAGTGTAAATACGAAGAGAGGAGCTCCGTCACCATCAAAGTAAGTTCTTCCTCCCTGATTTAATAACCGGAGAGCTTCGGGTCTCTGAACCCTCGCCTGTCTCTCGCTATTTTACTATATCGTGCAATAAATGTGTCTTTTATACCCAGAACCCTAAACTCATCCAGAAAAGCCTCCAAGCCTTGAATATGAAGAGTAAATCTCGCTATCCCTGTATTTTAGTTTCCTCGTTCTCCCCCCGAATAGCTCCTGCGGTATGTTACGTAACTTGCCCCTGGGGGGTCCCCGTATAATGTGTCCCCCATTGCCTCCCTTACAGATTACCATCATCATCTACCTGTCCATACTGGGCCTTCTCCTCCTCTACATGGTGTACCTGACCCTGGTGGAGCCCATGCTGAAGAGACGGCTTTTTGGCCATTCTCAGCTCATTCAGAGTGAAGACGACGTCGGGGTAAGTCTTTTCTCTCTCGCGTCCGGCGCGTAAAGGTTTGTTGGTCCAGAAATGTTCTGAATCCTCCCAAATGCTCTCTCCGTTGATTAAATGCTGGACAGCGTCTCCTCCTGCTCTTCTTTTCGGTGTCTCCAAAGCTTCTCATCTTTTTTCCGTTTCCCCTTCCATCTGCTATACGTTTGCCTCTTTGGAAACCCTCCCCTCGCTCTCTTGCTATCAAACCCGACCCCTGCGGCGCTTCTAAACCCGAAGAGGCGTCCTTAGGTTACGCGGCCATTTTAACTCTTGCCGCTGTGGATTTGGCGGTCTCGCGCTACGAGGTGCTGTCACGTCGCTTTATTGCCATTGTAGCGGTCCAATTGTCTCAAATAAACAAAATTTTGTTTCCAAAACTCCAGCTGAAAGTGTTCATGTTTACTGTAAACACACAAAGCTGGCAAGCAGACAATAAAGTAATATTTATCCCAGCTTACCTGCGACGTCCAGCTAAATTTACTGTTTGTTTTTTTTTTTGTTCAAATATTTTAATCTAATGAATTTCCATTTAATTCCAGTCAAATAAAAACGCCTCCCCGTTCTATAAACCGTTCCATAAACCGTTCCATAAATCAATAAATAATGATTACTGCGTCTGATTAAACACGACGAGCACCAAATCACCCGGTTTCACATCTTAATATTCACGTCTCCGGAGGCGAGTACAGCCATGACGGGACGTTCGATCACGCTAAAGCACACGCAGCTCGTGCAAATGCTGCGTAGGTATTACAGAATTTCATCCGCTTTGCTTCCGTGATCCGCTCCGAATTTATTTTATCAGCTGCTGCACTTTATGGCGTAAAACAAATAAAATATATATTTTCCCATCATATGCTGAAAGAAGCTGCTTCATTCTCATACCAACGAGACCACTTTTTACTCTTTCAGGACCACCAGCCTTTTGCCAACGCACACAACGTGTTGTCGCGATCCAGGAGCCGCGCAAATGTCTTGAATAAAGTGGAGCACGCTCAGCAGCGCTGGAAGCTGCAGGTACAGGAGCAGCGCAAGTCCGTCTTCGACCGCCACGTGGTGCTCAGCTAATTCCGAACGTGGCCCCTTCTCTCCGAAAGACCCCCTCGCATCTTCCCCTCGCGTCTTCCCAGCGCTTCTCCCATGAATGAGTCCAGGCTGCCACGGGGGTCTGTGGATCAGTGCAGGCTGGCGGCGGGTGCGCTGACAGAAGAAGTTCTCAACGGAGGCAACACTTCAAAAGATAGCGAACCAAACAAAGGATTCCACGTTAACGTTTCTTTGCGCGATGAAAATCTCTTAATATATTAAAGATGATAAAATGGGTAAATTATTGTAATTCTCTGCCTGTGATTATGGTTTTTTTTTGTTACACATTCACGATCGTCTCTGTTAATGTGATTGTTGTATATATAGATCCTTTTATTATTTAGGGAGCTCAGCGGCTTTGTCTGTAGATATCAATCCTTCTCTTTTGCTGCCCCTTCTGCACGAGTAGCTGCCAGCTAGTTAATTGCATGGATCCGCCGCCCCGCCGGTTACTGAGGCCGCGTTATACTTTTAACCAATTACAGTATTGATTGACACAGTTCTGGATTCCGTGCTGCTGTGTAAAGCAGAAAAAGTTATGTTTCTAAACACAGCTCCGCGTCGGACAGCTGGGAGGAAAGTCTTTACAAGACGTAGGGCGATCCTACGGTGATTCTGGGCAGAAAAGGCTACAATTAAAGCAGCCACGGGCAGAATGCTCTATTTGTAGCTGCTGGTATTATTACCCCACAATACAGGGGTATTAATCCGAATCGGGGGGTATGTTACCTATCTATCCGCTAGCGTAAAATGCAGAGTTCTGTCCAATAATAATTTTTGCTTTATTTTACACTGTATGATGTAATATCCAATGCAGATACTGCTCTGGTAAAACATGGCTGTAAATGCTTTAAACCAGTAAAAGAAAAAGTTTCCTTGATTCCTTGATTTTTTTTTTAAGTAATCGGTTTCTTTACATACCGAGGTTTTGGGGGGACCTCTTCCTCTGTTCCGCGAAACTTTCCACAAAAATTTTGTTGCTTTTGCTGTAGAATTGGTTGATTTATTGATTTTTGTATTTAAATAAATACTTAAAGATTCCCCTCCGTCTCTCTCACTCATTCTCACCAAATGGGAGATTATGGGTTAAAAAACACTGGGTTAATAACCCGTAACGCCTGTGACCATGTCCAACATTTTAAAGATACTTTTATCAATCCCCATCATGCAGACCCCTGGGGGACGGGGGAGTCACTGACTGCACCTTGTATCTCCTGCTTCCGTATTTTAGGATTTCTTGGCTGAGCATGATGGGAGTAGAAGCAGTGGGCCGCATGTAAATCTTTAGAAAGTCTTAGATTTCATTTATCTGGCTGCCTATGTGAGCAGAAAGCTTTCGGTTCCTCTGTCATAGTTATTGAGCGAGTTAAATGTATTATTTTTTACCAATCTTTACAGGTATCCAAAGTAATACATGGATGGCTCTGAGCTGTTCCCTTCTCGCTCATTCTCACTCTCGCTCATTCTCTCTCACTCTGGCTCATTCTCTCTCACTCTGGCACATTCTCTCTTGCCCATTTGCTCTCGTCCTCCCCCGTTGTCTCGCTATTGCCCATTCGCACCCTCGCCCATTCCCTCACGCTCTCGTCCATTCTCATTCTCTCACTCTCGCCCATTCTCTCTCATTCTCTCGCTCTCACCTTAGTACATTGTGACTGCTCACAACCATCTAATATCGGCTGGTAATTGTTATAAATCTAGAGATTTTTTTGGACAATACTAAAGCGCATTAGAAAATATATTTCTGCATCGATGAGTTTATTTTGTTCCAGGAACTCGGCTCAAAAGTGTTTTGAAATAAACACTCGCATTGTTAGCGGAGCAGCTGTAAGCGTCTGCTCTTTTATTTCTCACTGTTTAGTGTTTATATTTCTACAATGACAAAAAAACACCGGTTTAATTTCGTTTGAATCCGGCCCACGTGATCATATCTGGGCATATAAATTTATTCGGGGATTCAGATTCCGCTCTGTCTGATTTATGGCCACAGGGGTCAGGTAAGTGGAATCCCGTTTCCTAGAATATTATGGGCATAAATTTAGAATTAATTATAAAACTATTAATAATAAATCATGATAAATTGTTATAAATAATATTACGCCATGAAAATAAATGATTATGAATAAAAAGAATAATTAATAATAATAATACTGCTGTTGGACCGCGGCTGCCAGTCATTTCTGTGCGCTAAATACCTAGACTACGTTTTAATACGAGGGACCGAACTTTATCTTATTATTATTTGTTAATTTAAGAATATTTACATTTTTAATATTATTTGATAATATATGATTGTTTTTAATATTTCGTTTATCGTTGTATAATAAATATAATAAAACAAAGAGAAAAAGCTTGTGGATCTGAAGCCTTCACAGAACCCTCTAAATTTGTTGGAAAATCCGTTATTCTCTCCGTAAACTTACTTGATTTGTTTCGTTACCAAAAACATTCTTTTTGAACCCATCTGTAGGCGGTAATAATATTGATTTATTATATAGGTTAAAAAAGCCACAATGGAAAATACCCCGTACAGCCTGGCCAGCGATCCCCAGCGTGGTTCTCCGCTGCCGGTTTCATCGTGTTTGGATCCACCGGTAGCTTTCCAGCTGGGCCACGAAACGCGTCGGTTCCCGTGGTCACAAGACGCGGCTAATATTCTCCACACCGCAGAGCCGCCTCTCATAAAACATTACTTCGGCCATTTCTATAATATTCCAAATCAACCCAACTGCCAGGGATACAGTCCCTACGAAGACGGCTACGGGCCGTCCTACATCCGGAAGAGGAACGAGCGAGAGAGGCAGAGAGTGAAATGCGTCAACGAGGGCTATGCCAGGCTCAGGAGGCATCTCCCCCCGGAGTATCTGGAGAAACGTCTCAGCAAGGTACAGACCCTTAAAGCTGCCATCAAATACATCTGCCTTCTTCAGGAGACCCTCTGCTGGGAGGACACAGACGAGAACAAAGACCAAGGCCTTCAGGATCTCCTGAAAAGACCTTGTAAGAATAGCTGAGATTCTAAAATCAAGCATTGCGTTTATTATAAAATATTATAAAATCTGTGGAATAATATAATTGTAAAATGAATCACATGTTGTCCTACGCCAGTGATTGAACTCATGAGCTCACCTGTGTTAAAGCAGAGATATCCCACGGGCCTGGAGTCTGACGCTTTATCGTCTTGTTTTATTTCTCACGTCTCTGTCTCCATTTCCACCTCCAATAAAGTTTTTTTTAAAAGCGATCGAGTCTCCAGCGGAAGGATCTCGTTTATTTCACAATTATCCCCGTTTTATAAACATTAGAAATATCCTTTTTTAGAAGCTGCTTTATTATACAAGAAATAAAAAAATATTCATCAAATTTACTTACTAAATGAAACAAAGTTACAATGCGTACGATGCGTACTTCCAGACATTAAAGTCCTTTAAAGTGCGTTGGAAACTTTTCATGCTTTGCACTTATTGCTGAAAACTCCTCTGTTTATTGTAATTATTATTATTATTATTAGAAATTATTTTATTATTTGTTATTTATTTGTATTATTTATTATTATTATACATTGTATTGTTTTTTAATTATTATTCTAAATTATTATTATCAGAAATGATTATTGTTTATTATTATACTTTATTTTTTTATTATGATTATTAATTATTTTTATTATTTTATTATAATTATAATTATTATTTACATTATTATTGTTTTATTATTCTTGTTATTGTATTATAATTATAATTATTATTATACATTATTATTGTTATTATTATTATTATTATTATCTTGAGCCCCCATTAGGGTATATTTATGAGCTGCTCAGGCCCCCCGGCCCTTGCCCCGGCGTAGGGGGCCGGTCTGTTTGCCCCGTTGTCTCGGTCTATTATCCTTTCTTGGCTCCAGTTCCTAAGAAGCCAAAACAGAAACAAACTCGTAACCAGGAAGCCTCGGCAGCCACTAAACTCCTCGCAACGCGAAGCAGCTCAGATACACAGCCCCGCAGCACCGAGCCCAGTCCCGGGGCAGAGACAGCTCTGGGGGTCCTCAGTACATCAGGTCAGGCAATAAACGCAGCTGAACTCGAGGGGTTAAAGGATATAAAATCTATATTTTTAATGTTTTATTATGAATTACTTTGGATTTTATTTCATTTCAGGGGACTGATTTTTTTTACTATAATTTGTTAGATGAGTGTCAGTAACAGGATTCAGTGAGTGAGTGGGCGCTCAGTGGGGATGTAATGAGAGATTGGGAACTCGGGGGGTTTAGTGAGTGGGTGATCTGTAGAAGGGAGAGGGCACTTGAGGGGAGAGTATTTATTGAGTGGGCGCTCTGATGAGGGGTGTGCTGAGTGAGTGGGCACTCTGGGGAGGGGAGTGCTGGGTGAGTGGGCACTCTGGGAAGGGAGTGCTGGGTGAGTGGGTACTCTGGGACAGGGAGTGCTGGTTTAGTGGGTACTCTGGGATGGGAGTGCTGGTTGAGTGGGTACTCTGGGAAGGGAGTGCTGGGTGAGTGGGTAGTCTGGAACAGGGAGTGCTGGTTGAGTGGGTACTCTGGGAAGGGAGTGCTGGGTGAGTGGGCACTCTGGCAAGGACCCTGACATATGAATCTTGTTCATTAGCTCCCCTCAGGATGCATCGCTGTGTGAGGCCGTTGTGCGTGGATCACAGGTGCTGCAGTGTGCCGCCGCCTCCGCTTAGCGTACACTCCTGCCACAGCGTGAGTGTGCACTCAGAGCACTTTTGCAGATGCTCCCTGACTGCTCACTCCTGTGTGACCCACCAGGCAGTACGGTAAAGTATATTCATTTATTCTGTACAGTAGCTCTGACCACCTCTGCTGGCATGCTGTTCCATATATCTACACATGTATCTATAAATGTCCTTATCTGCGTCTCCGCGTGTAATGATGATAACGGTCACATATATGACGCGTGTTAAATAACACGTCAGTAGCGTGGGCTATTATAGGACACGTTTAAATCACAGTGTTCTCATAGATGCGTCGGTGGAAGTCTCTGCCCTCTCGAGGAAAGCGCCGGCCGTCAGAGCTCCTTCCGCTGCCCGAGCGCCGTCGCCCCGCACACCGCGGTCCTGGCGAGGAGGCAGCGCGACGGCTTTTACTACCTGGCGACCGTAAAGCAAGAGGTGGGTCGGGTAAAAATGACTAGTTTAATAAAAGAGACCAAATTCGGATTTTCCGTAATTCATTTTAAAGACAAATCTTAAAAACATTAACTCTATAATTGCGAATAATTCATATTATTCATAAAATGGTAATAATTCACGCTTTCTCCACCTTTCTGGGCTTTGCTTCGGTTCTTAAAAGTATTCAAAATGCTGAAAAGTTTACCATTTGTCAAAGAAGCCAAGTAAAAAAATCATATTTTTTGTCTGGGGATTTTGGGGGAGATCATCGATATATCGGCGCATTCCGCCAAAAAACGTATATAAGGAATTCTTTGGAAACGAGAAAGAAATGTGCGGTTAACGTAAATAAATAAATTTATATAAAAATAACTGAACTTTAATTAATTACATTTTATGATCATAAATCTGTGCTTTTTTTTCATATAAAATGTATTGCCCCCCCCCGGGTAGGAATGTCGGGGGGTTTTCCTGATAGAGTTCGATAAGCCGGCGGGCGGCCGACACCAAACGCAGCTGCAGAAGACGGCGGACGACGACCTGATCCCGTACTACGACTCGCTGAGACATTGTATCGTCCCTGGAGACACCGTCTTATCTCCATGGGAACCGGAGCAAGTGAGATACGGACCGGGAATCGTTACCCTGGGCCTGGAGACCCGGGACCCCCTACGGGGTAAGTGAGAAATCCTAAGCCTCTTAAGCTTGACTCTTGGGGTAAGTTTTTTAAAACTTTTTTATTGATATACCGGTAATTCCACTCATTTCTAAGCGGGGGCGGTACTTAGTGGAATGGAATAATTTCATTGGACGATTGTGAGTTTAGATCCCCCCGAATCAGGTACTAAGCTGCATTTTTATTGACAATGTTCCGCAGTCACGGAGGACGAGGAGCTGACAGTCAGTTTTTGGAATGGTAAGAAGGCGAGCGTGCCTCTCGGTGTTGCCGTGTGGGTTTCCCCGTCCGTGTACTGGAGGGTTATGGACGCGCTCCGCCAGCCGATCGGCAGCAGGCAGAAGGTCCAGGACGGGGAGGTGGCGGCCCACGCATGCGCAGACAGGTTCACGTCGGCCCCCCAGCTGTGCCTCGGAAGCCAACTTAATCGCCACGAGTGGCTCCAGCACTCGGCCTGTTCCCCTCACGCACATCGCCGCTGCGCCTGCTGCTGCTACCCCAAATACCCAACCTGCACCTGCTGCTGGGACCCCAAGTGCCCCGACTGGTGGTCTCTCACCCCCACGGCCACGGTTTACGTTCGGGGCAAGAAGGAAGACGGTGAAGACGCTTCGTTGTCCTCGAGACGAAGAGAAATCTCGACGAGAGAAAAATCCCATCAACTCTCAAGTTCTTCTGAGTCCGAAGAGTCCCTCGATGATGATGATGACAGTGACCAAGAAACATGGCTGTCCAAGACCACTCTGAGTACAACGGTGGACAGCGGGGTGAACACAGACTCCAGCCTGTGGGACAAGCCGCAAGCGGACATCAGCGACCGGCCTGAATGGAAGTATTGGAGACGAAGCCCCCCAGAACCTTTTCATCGCAAACCAGGTGAGTCCGTCCTGCCCGAGTGACGCTTAATGAGTTCATGGGAGACTTTCATGGACTTTCTTTAATGTTATGTTAAAAAAATAATCCTAAAACTTGACTTTTATCTCATTATTATCTGGATCTTCCTTTTAGATGGGATAGTAAAGCCTAGATACTGATTATACGTTCTTCCTTATGAAGAAGAGACCGCTGAGGTCCCAAAAGCCTTCAACTAGTGAATCCATATATAACACAAAAATCTTTTATATATATATATTTACTATTTTTTTTAATATTTTTTCTATTCTTAAGCTGAAAATAGTAAAATAATAATTTAGCGGAAATGTTTGATGAGGACGGCGTTTAATGTTTCCAGGACACGGTGAGAAGAAGATGAAAAGCACAACATCCAAAGCGGATTCCGGAGTATCGTGGGTGGACGGCGCTGGATCACCCAATCAGAGCGCGCTGTTCGAAAGGATCGGAGATTCCCCTGGCAAACGCCTGACAGTAAGAGACGTCCTCGTTCACAAAGACTTCAACCCATCAGACGCGGTGAGTGAGAGCCGGAAACCTACTTACAGAACGCGGCACATCGGCCATGAAGTCGTGCACGGAATTAACGGACGGTGATATATATCGTCTACAACGGATAATATGATCGCAGCCGCACGCCTTCTATATACGTATAGAATATATAGATGTGTATAAAATGTTATATCTCTAATACATTCATATAAATGATGTATATATCACCGGTGTATATGTATACAAACGTATAAAAAATAATAAATGTATATTAAATGTAATATCTCTAATATTTAATATATTTATATAAATCTATACGTATATCACTCGGTGTATATGTATACAAAATGTACTAGAATAATAAAAAATATATGTATTATTAACGTAAATATCTTCTAATATTTAATATATTTAATATAAATTATACGTATATCACCGGTGTATATGTATACAAATGTATAAAGAATAAAAAAATATATAAATGTATATTAAATGTAATATCTCTAATATTTAATATATTTAATATAAATTATATTTATATCACCGGTGTATATGTATACAAATGTATAAAGAATAAAAAAATATATAAATGTATATTAAATGTAATATCTCTAATATTTAATATATTTAATATAAATGAATTATACGGTACATATTATATATATATATATAGTGAGAGATATGCGCATATTTAAATTTGGCATTATTTAATATAAATTTTTATATAAACTGTGTATATGTATACAAATGTATAAAGAAATAATAAAATATATAAATGTAATTAAATAATACTCAATATTAAAATGATATTATAGATGAGTGTATATATACCCGGGTATATATATATGTAATCACCATATTTAAATTGCTGAATAGTTAGAGCTTAATAACTAAAGAATATAAATTATAAATGTATATTAAATTAATATGTTATTTAATAACCAATGTTTAATATAGGGTATATATTATTATGCAATCAGTCCATATTTAAATGAGATATGTTATTATGTTTAGTGCTTAATAAATAAAGGAATAATGAAATAATGTAAATAGAGAATAATAAAATATAGAAATGTATATAAATGTAAAATCTCTAATATTTAAGATATTTAATATAAATTTCTTTATATAACTTGTATTATGTATACAAATGATAAAGAATAAAAAATATTATAATGTATATTAAATGTAATATCTCTAATATTTTATATATTTAATTAAATGCTTATATATACCCGGTATACATAATAGTATATATATATATATGTAATTCAGGTCTAGTATTTTAAATTGCGAATACTGTTAGACTATAATAACTAAAGAAGGATAAATATATAAAATGTATATAAATGTAATATCGTTAATATAGTTAATATAAATATGTATATAATATATATATATATATGTAATCAGTCCATATTTAAATTGTGCAGCACTGCAAAAAATGTTAGCGCTTAATAAATAAAGAATTATAATAAATGGATCATAATAATATATTTTTTGCAGCGATCGGCGCCCCCAGCCGTCGAACGCCTTGGAGAATCCGAGGGGGAGAAGCTGAGACGGAAGCAAGCGGTCCTGGAAACACGGAAAGAGAAGATAATAAAGCATCGTGAATGGGAAGAAAAGAGAGAGCAGAACGAAGACCAAAAATACTCCAACAGCCAGGAGGCTCACAGGTGAATTATAGAGGGAAGTGTGAGTGTGAGTAAGTGTATGGTGTTAGCATGTGTATGTGTGAGCGAATGGTGTTAGCATTCGCGTGTTTTGCTGTATGGCGGTAGAACGTGTGTGTGGTGTTAGTATGTGTGTCTGCGCGTTTCTGCATGGTGTTGAGTGATTGTGCGTGTGATGTGTGTATGTCTAGCTGTATGGAGGTAGAGTGAGAATGTGTTACTGTATGGTATTGGATGTGTGTGTCAGTGTATGGTGTCAGCAGGCATGAGTGTGGTACTGTATTGTGTTAGAGTAAGTGAGAGTGCGTGTATGTATGTGTTAGTGTATGATGTTAGAATGAATGGGTGTATTTTTAAAAATGGTTTTTTGAGAGATTTCAGTGTTTGGGTCCGTTCCTTCCGTCCGGTAAATGATTGAATATCCTCTTCTATTTGTCTGGAAGGGTGAAGACGCTGCAGCGCTTAAAACATGAAGACGCGAAGCTGAAGGAGAAGGAGGCACGAGCTGCCCAGAGTATCAAAGCCAAACAGGAGGCTCGCGAGAGTAACAGCCTGCGGCTGCAGACCGTCGCAGCCGAGGACAAACAGAGAGAGCAGCGCAGGATGCAGCACCTGCGGCACGTCCGGGAAAAGATCGACCAGAGGGAGTTTGAGAAATGTGCCGCCAACGAACGGACGGAAATAAAGCAGGAGGTGAGAGGCGGCTCCGCGCCCGATACAAAAACTCCGGCATTTCATTAAAATGATGTCATAAAATACGAATAAAACCCTCTGAACGATGTCACTGGACGCCGCCGGGGCGCACTTTCCGCCGCTACCCCGACTGTGAGCCGACGCATCGCATGGCCGGTGGTCTCTGTCACCCAGGATACGATCAGAAGATTTTGTTTAGATTTTTTTGGATATAATATATAATGTAAACATTTTTATATAGAAACTTATCATAAAAACCTTATTGCAACAGAAAAAAATCTACAATATAAAAAATACATTTTTAAAATTCATTTATGAAATTTTAGATTTTTTATTATAATAAATAAAATACATTTTCCAGGTGAAACCCCCCAGAAAGGATTTGCTGATTTTCTGTGTTTTTTTAATCGCAGGAAGCGAGGAGGAGGAAGGTGAACGATCGTTACAGAGAAGTCGCCGAGAAAGTCGCCCTGGCCGAAAAACAAGAAACACGGAGCGGAATCCGCATCCAGGCAGAGACGTAACGCGGCCCCCCGGGATCTGAGACCCTCCTGGGCATCGAGATCAAATTCTACCTCCGATGAATGCCCTCTTCTATACATGATTTTTTTCTGCTGCTATGGCAACAACCTCTTTCGTTCTATCAATCATCTCCCTGCGGTAGATGCTACCGGCTAATATTTATTATTATTATTATTATTATTATATAAAATTTTCCAATAAGTCCTCCCTGACCAGAAGTTGTATTTTTTACCTCTCGTGGTATTTTTCATGCTGTTTGTGCCATAAATTACAATTTTCAAGCCAAAACTGTATCTGCTTTTGGGAAAGACATAAGTGGCCCTTAAATGGGGGGTAATTGGGGAGCCCCTGTCCAGTCTGACCCTGGACACAAAAAATATACAAAATCAGGCTAATAATACCCCGCTATGGGAGCTGCGATCCCATTGGGTGAAAAACACCAAAAAAATAATTTAAAAGTCCAAATAATTAAAAAAATATATTTTTATTGGAAATGGCAGGAACAAGAAAAAAAAAACCAAAGAAAAAAACATTAATTGGGATAAAGTGGATTCCGTTACAACAGCTGAACTGCAGGGAGTCGGAGGATCATCAATACACAGAACATGCGCGATCCCGACCATGTAATTAACTTGAATAATATCGCATTCAATAATAAATGAAAAGGACAAAAACAACACAAAAAACAAACAAACAAACATCAGTATAAACATCAGCATAAATAGACCGGGGTAGATGTTTTCAGAAAAAGTATCTTAGTGAAAAGCTTACAAAAAAAAATCCTATAGGTTATTACAGAAATAAAGGGGTTAATATTTTGGTGCAAAGTCTTATCACCATAGCAACGTCTGGATTGGTTGAAAGACAGCGTGGATATTTCTCTGGTGATTCTAAAGGTTAGCACCAGAACTGCTTCTTTTACATCAGCCTAGACAAAGTTATTCCTCCCCAGCCCAATACTTTAATATTACTTATTTTTAGACAAATAAAGATAGAATAAAGTGCCACAACCGTGAATAGAAAAGTGAAAAAAATGAATAAAAATCCAGATTAAGATAATTCATGTTATTTCCGGACAACTCAAAGGTCAAAGGTCAGACCCACTGTCTGTCCCGGGGGGATGTTTACCACGTGAGTCTGTCTTGCAGAACCGCGCGACCCGGCGGAAATTCGGTAAGTCCCCGGCGCAACTTCAATGTTGACATCTTGGGGTCTCCTCTGAACCCCAACAGACTGGGGAGGACAAGCAGCAGGCCTCTAAAAATAAAACGAGATACAATAAGCAGCGGCCCCTGGTGGCCAGATAACAGAACATCTGTAACCCCCTTACAACTCTCACAAAGCTCAGCCACCGCAGAGGCAGCACTCGCTGCACCAGAGCTTTCATATTTGCAAAATATATATTCCAAGTTCTTTGCACCCCGACATTTTTCTACGGCGAATAATAAATTATTTTACCTGATACCAGAAACGTATTCTGTTAAGAGCAGTAAAAGCAGAAGGGAGGATTTTGTTTCATTTCACTATAAATCAGAATAAATGGAAATAATTTTTGATCTAACATTTTAATTATTTTACCCGGGTTGAAGCTTGAGTTGGTGGCCCTTGTGACAACTTTCTAAGGTGAAACCTGCAGGCGTGTCGCATCTCCCGCTCGTTAATGTCGCTCGCTGGAATGCAGTTATGGTATTTCTGAAAATGCAAATAATTTAATTTTTTTTTTTAACTGAAATGAGTAGCTGAGCAAGACCACAACATGGAAATTATGGAATTTATGGAGATATGGAAAATTTAAATGTAAAGCTCTGCTGCCATCTGCTGGCCACTTTACTAACTGCACCCTATACACACCTGCTATATACTGTATATATATATATATATATTTATATTTATTATTAACCTCAGTGAGATGCCGACTGATCAAAGAAACAAAACCAACGAATTAAAATAATTTTCATAATATATTTTCAGAGAAATACAAAATATTAAACATTTACTATCCAACCACACAGTGAGCGCTCTTGAAGCGACAAAGTCCCTTTAATGTCATAGATTACCGCGCACTGCTCCGTGGTGTAACGCATGAAATCCGCCATAGCAGAAAACGCTTCCTCCAGACTCGCGTCATCATCTTCTGCCTGCTGCGGGAACCGCCAATTTACAAAAGAAAAAGGGAATTTTCAGCAATAAACAATATATTATTATTATTATTATTATTATTTATTGTTTTATATAGCGCCGTCATATTCCGTAGCGCTGTACAATGGGTAGACAGCACATAACAAGTAGTATATAACATAACAAATTGACTTACAGAGACAACAGGTGAGGAGGGCACTGCGCGCAGGAGCTTACAATCTAGAGGGATTTAGGGTGTATTACGCAATAGGTAATATATAAAATATATAATAAAACTTAAATTAAGCAGCAAAACCGTCCCGATTTCAACCGACAAACTCCGGCCAAAAGATTATATTTAATAATAATAATATTATATTATATTTATGTCAAATTGTGGCCCGTTCCTATTGTATTTCACCCTATGTTCCTGTGACGACAGGAGTAAGCAGTGATGAGGTTGAGGGACATTGTTGCCATAGCAGCAGAGAAAGGTTCTTGCATTTTTTGGTAATACTTTTATGGGGTTAAAGCATTTAAAGAGGGAATAAATCACAGATCTTCTAAAGCGCCTTTGGAGAACGCGTTTCCTCTTTTCAAGGCACGAAAATTATTTTATTCCTCGACAAGAGACTGGAATCTAACACTAGAGGGTGGTAGATTAATGGAACAGCCTCCCAGCAGAAGTGGTAGAGGGTAATACAGTGAGGGTATTAAACATGCATGGGATAGACATACGGCTCCTGAATCTAGAGCAGTAAATCATGGAACATTAGCGCGAACCTCCACCCGATGCGGGTCCTGATGTTCCCAGCGCGTTTCGCGCCCGCGTTTGTATGACGCCGGCGACCGACTGACCTCCCGCCGCTTCGCTCGTTCCAGGACCTCCCTCCCCAGATCAGACGTTTGCTTCAAGGAATATTCAATCCATTCGAATTTATCCTCCATTCGGCGTATTCTGCAAAAAAAAACCAACACAAGAAATGACATCAGATCCTTAACATTAAAACTCACAGATCGGGGGGGCGATTCACGCATTTTTCACACCGGCTGAGGGTGAGACTCGCGAGGATACGGTATTTAAGTCATTTTGGCCGAGCAGCACTTCCTGGGAAGATATCAGATTAACCCTCCAGTGACAATAGAGCAGCCATGGTGCCCCTAGATATCAGACACAAAAGGAGTGATTGGAGCAGTGATCAGCCACCTGCGGAAGGCAGGACAGGGCAGGTCAGTTAGAGAGGGGGTCAGCGGCTCCTGCCCTTCAGGGGATAAACACATAGGGGCCCCACATTCGGGGGGGGGGGTGGTGGTGAATGATGAGCCCCTACACTATGGGGTCTGAGAAATGAAGGGTCCCTGCAATATGGGGGTCTGCAGGGAGCACTCACTGACCTCTTCCTGTTGGCAGCTGTAGGGTTGTTGCAGTATCCGCTGGTAGTGAGGCTTCTGGGAGTTGTAGTTCTTAAGCAGCTCAGCTTCGCAGGGTGGTTTCAGTTCGCAGGGAAGGTTTAGCAGAACAGATGCATGCTGGGAGATGCAGTTTTCCTTGCTTTAAAGCTGCATGGAGGGCAGATGCATGATGGGAGTTGTAGTCCGTAGTATAGTTGCACGTGGCACAGATGCATGATGGGAGTTGTAGTCCCGGCCCTGCTGTTTCTATGTCATTCACTGATGTAAATGTTTATAAAATAGTATAAATGTTGTTGTTTATAGACAGACTGATACTTTGTATCCTTTGTGTTGCTCTCATTGTTGTTTCTGTTCAGTTTGTTTCAATAAATGAGCCAATCGGGGTCTTTACTGTCCAACATACATCCTCTCCGTAATATACATTGTACAACGCTACGGAATTTGATGTCACTATATAAAACAATAAATAATAAATGATAATAATTAACAGATATAACAAAATATATATACAGTATATACAGGGCGAGGCGCTGATCATTATTCTTCTAAATGCCCGCCCATTACACAAATAGCCCCGCCCCAGCCACACCTCTAACCACACCCATGGTACAAAAATGCCCCCCTCTGGATCTTCTCCGCACCCCGTATTTTAGCCGATCCCGTTCACTTTATGCGGCGGCTTCTGCCTCTCCTCCGGGTGAAACGCGTCGGAATCTGACGGGAAACACATCCCACGTTCAGAAGTGTCAAGAAGGGTCTTATCACCATGGCAACCAACTGCCGCAAATTAAACCATTAGTGTCTCACTTAGGTCTCTATGGATACTCTTTTAGCACCTGCTGTAAGTCAGAGCCGTGGTGTCAGACGTAAAGCGAGTCCGTGTCCCGTGTGCCGTAACTTCTTATGGATTCCTACAAACTCCGCAGCACTCGGCGCAGATCGACAAAACACTTGAGCCCCGCAGGAAGCTTTCAAATGTCTTAAACAGCCCCAGCGCTGCGGGGAGGAATAACGGCTTCCTGGATGGAGGAGCGGGGGCTTCAGTAACCTCGTCAGGAAACGCTCCGAGGCCCAAGACAAATAAGAGAGGAACATCCACATTCCATATTATCTGCAGGGGGGTCACGGACAAATCTGCTTAAGGAGTAGCGCAACCACCCCAACCTGTACACTGATCAGCGTGTGAAAAGGGGATTCATGTGACGCTGGCACCAAAATCAGAACATTATCAAGTTTTTAGTTAATAAATTTGTATTCATTTTTCTGATGCGGAGTTTTAAAAAAGGTGAAAAATGTGTACAGACATAAGATGAGTCACCTAAACATTCGAGACCTCAGAAGGCTCTTCTTCACCTGAGGAAAGGATCAGTTGTCAGATACTGCTTATTACTGGATCCGTGGGCATTTATAGAGAACAGAAATACAATACAATAACACATTCAATAACACATCAGCCCCGTATATATTTATATAATGTGTATCGGCCCTGTATATATTTATATAATGTATATCGGCCCCGCGTATATTTATA
>VKOC01005796.1:0-14580 GCA_009364415.1 Spea multiplicata
GATCATAAGATCTTCGGACCGTGAGCTCTCCATTGGTACCCCGCCCCCTCGGGATCACCCCGAAATAGTGAATCTTTGTCCGGTGGGCCTTGCTGGCCATAGAACTGTGGTGGTGGCGCTGGGCTGTCTGGTGGTTGATAAGATTATACCTATCATATACATATCATATGGAAACAGAACATTGCAGGTATGGAGAAACTGAATATCACACAAACCAAACCTTGCAAGTATAGATCAACTGGAAAGCCACAACACACTCAGCATTAAAGGTATTGATCCAAGAAATAATATACTCATAGAAAGGGCTGGCCCGACAATGGAGCCGAGTGGGGCAACTGCTCCAGCGCACTTTTTTATTTTTAAGCGAAGAGAGGGGGGGGGGGAGTGGTTCGATTACCGAGTTGTCAAGTCCGCGCCAGCCGGCGCTCTTCTCTCCTCTGTGGCGAGTTCCCTGTTCGGATTTCGGTGCAGCTTATGTAAATCTGAGCGAGGAAGAATAGAAGTATATTCAGGCGCCAGACATTACAGCGGCAACCAACAGAAAGAGAGATATACGATAGCTGCAGATTAATAACCCAAGGGGGGGTAGATAATAGGGAGGGAAGGGAGGAGGGAGAGTAAGGGTAGATAATAGGGAGGGAGGGAGAGGAAGGGTAGATAATGGGGGGCGGCATTTTAAACTTTGCCCCAGGCGGCATTTTGTCTTGGGCCGGCCCTGCTCACACCAGAGGATAGTCCTGACACCCAAAATTGCACACATAGGACTTGCCCAGCACCTTGATTGAACAAATAGGCCTTGCCCAAGGACCCAGATTTCAAAACATAGTACTTGCCCCAACACCCAGATTGAAAAAATAGGACTTGTTCCAGCACACACACAGGGTATGCACATATGACTTGCCCCAGCACTTAGATGGCATCTATGAGACTTCCCAAGCACCCATATTCCACTCATTAGGAGTTGCTGTAGTAACTGCAAAACACATAGAACTTGCCCAGATTGCATCCACGGGAATAGCCCTGCAGCCAGATTGTTCCCATGGCGGCCTCCTTTCAGAGTCTCAGGTATGTACTCCTCTCAGTCTGGCTAAAGCGTACTCTTAATTTGTAATCCGTAATTTGTAAGGGTAGAGTGTATGTGTGTATTCTTGCAGTATTTCCATTACTATTATTTTTGGGATCTAAAAGAGAAAGTTATTTCTCTTTATTTATCCATTATCCTTTATCTTCATTTGTTCTGTTTATCTCCCCACATTTTCTCTTTCTTTCTCCTTTTATTTCTTGCTCCCCTTCTCTTTCCCTTTTCTCCTCTTTCTCTTTATTTCTTCTCTTCTTTCTCTTTACCGCACCCTTTCCCCACTTCATTCCCATTTTTGTTAATCTCCCTTACTCTTTTTCTGTTCTCCTTTTTATCACGGATTTTCTCTTTATATCTCTTCTTTCTCTAGATCTCTTCCTCTTTTCTCTCTCTCTTTATCTCTCCCTTTGTCTCCATTTCTCCTCCTGAACTGCTCACTGCTGACCCTACTCCTACTGGCTCTGGTGTCTCATTAAAAATAAGAAGTATTATAACATACATACCTTACAGTAAAATTAGTCTAATTCACACTCTTGGGTGGTTGAAGGCAACACTTGTACCAGGTACAAAAAATATAAAAGAAAGGGAAACAAATATTACTACATTTGTAAAATCCAAATTTGTTCAAGATCACTTCCAAATGTCTTTTAGATGTGTATATACTTATTTTTTATATTTATATGTTTGGAAGTCACCAACACTTTATGAAGAACCTTCCCAGCTCTAGTGCTGCTGAGAAATAATTCAATGGGAATTCTTATCCATGGAGCATTAAAGATCATTACATTCATGCATTGAAACTGGAGCTTGTTCATTTGTGATAGAAACAGTCAATCCATTTTGCAGACATGTGTTTTACAGGTAAAGGACTATTTATTCTATAACATGTAAACCAAATCCCATGGATTTATTTAGTGTATAGAACTACAAAACACAGGATTATAGTTTGTGATAGATTTCTTGCAAGATATGGTATTTTTTACATCTACAAATAAAGCATTTTGAGTGTTTCTTATAATTAACCATAGAAAACATAGAATTTGATGACATCCACTCTTCCATTTCCATTTAATCTAATTATATTACTTACACTCATAATATTAAAGTTTATTTTTATTTCAATGTTATTTGTATATTTTGTTTCCCCGTCTTGCCAATTAAAAATTCAAATTAAACAATTTATGTACTGCAATATTCTAATGTAGCAAGTGAACTTCATTAGCAATGAACATCCAAAGAGTGGATTAATCTACTCAATGTAATTAATGTTTAAAGTCTTCTTCACATGATTTTTTATCATGCCAAATACATTTCTTTTGTATTTTATTTTTCATTAAAATGCTATAACTATATTTTATTTTTCTCCTGTGTATAAAAAAAAAAGTCAGGAAAATGTAATCTCTCTAATCCTTCATGGCATTCAACAAGGCTAATGAATTGGAAGCTTTGAGATAGCTTGTTCCACTTGGCCATCATCTTGTAAAAATTCAAAATGCGTCCAGTCCATAATCTGTAGTGTGGATGGTAACACTCTAGTTTTTGTGTGGCATGCTGCTTTGTCAACTCAATGATAAAAAGGATGTTCTCTCAGTCTACTTTTGAAAGTTATTTTATTTGATGTTTATCTTAAACCTAGATTAAACCCTAATCCAAAATATAGGAGGCCTGTTGGAAAAACTTCTCTTAGACAAGAGAGTAAAAGCTGCTATATTGTAACTGTTTACAAAATGAGGTTTACCTGCTCTAATCAAAGAAAAACAGTTATATTTAAAGAAATATGTGAGAGCAGAAATATAGACATTTTACTTTGTATGCAAAAGAAGAACTATGTTAAATGAATTAGTTACTTTTTTTAGATTTAATAAATGTTGGAAAAAAGTTAAATAAAAAACAGGCGTGATTATAGCATTTAAAAAATCTCAATGCTGTGCAGCTTCTTTAGGGCTTGCATTTAGAGGTGCTCTCCCAATGTTAGTTTAGCAGATGTGTAATTCTATTCTAAAAGTTTGGTCACATTAAAATAACACACAAAAATCTTAGTGTCTATCACATTACAATTAGGTGCCCCTGACAAAATTTATGGTAGATTGTGGTAAACTTTTACAAGATCACATATCTCTGGAAAAGGTTGGGCATTTCACACTACTTGGACGGCAAAACTAAATCAGAACAGGTGGAACGCCACCTTAACAAAACTGTAGACTAGGACAGGGCAAACAACAAGGTCATTGTAAGTAACAGGATAAAATTTGATTGTAGAGAATCAAAAACAGCTACATTATTCACAAGGTCACTTGTCAAAGCCAGTAGCAAGTGTCATTGAAGGCAATGTAATTTTGTTAACCTTGTTGCAGAAATGGGCCATCAAATTATGTGTTATTATATTTAACTTTGCACTTTTCATTTAACCCCTTAAAGACAATGGGCGGTCCCTAAACCCATTGAAAACAATGCATTTTGAGCCCGTACATGTACGGGCTTTGTCATTAAGGGGTTAAGAGGAAATTAGCTTTATAAAATGTTGTTTGCATAATAACTAGACATGTATCCTATTTTAAGATGCATCTGAAAACACCACATCTTGCGTACAACCATTTGACTGATTAAACTGTCGTTGCCATTCTCCTCTAAAAGTCATCAGGGTCTCCTCTAGTACATCTGCTTGGCCATCACTGTTTGCCAGAGGTCATCTGCTGGCTAATACATTTCTGCATTGATCATTGATTGTTACTAAAGTAGCAAGGTTGTTAATTTTTGGAGCAATGTTTAACAGCGATATTAAAGGCAAGCAGGATTAGTAAAGGTTCATTTATAGCTAGTAAATGAAAATAAAGGAAGTATTTCAAGTGATTTAGTATATTGCAAAATACTTTCATTTTTTTTATAAACACACATATACCATGGAAAACATGATTAACTTTTGTGGTATGTATTTATTCAAACCCGCAGTTTGCATGTGTGGAATTAATCTGGCTGTGATAGTTTGACAGGTTGTTCTCTTTGATATTATATTATTACAGGGATTATCAAACTTTGTCATTATGTGAAATATCCAATACATTCTGTAAGGTTCAGACAAACTTAAACTATTTTCTCTGTCATTTATGTCCTAGTCTAAGCAGAAATGATCTCTTTATTACAGTTTATGTTAAGTGACAAAAGGAGCGGTGTAAAATACAGCACCGCTGGAATCAGGAGCAGTGGAAATGTGTTCTTTGGAGTGAGGATTCCCACTTCCCTGTTTGGCAGTCTGATGGGTAAGTTTGGGTTTGGCGGATGCCAGGAGATCGTTACCTGCCTGACTGCATTGTGACAACTGTAAAGGTTGTTCGAGGAGGGATAATGGTATGGGGCTTTTTTAAGGGTTGGGTCTACACTTACCCCCAGTGAAGGGAATTCTTAATGCTTCAGCATACAAACACATTTGGGCAATTCTATGCTTTTTGGGAACAGTTTGGGGAAGGTCGTTTATTCTAGCATCACTGTGTCACAGCTATAAAGAAATAGTGTGGTTTGGAAGAAATTGACTGGCCTGCACAGAGCCCTGACCTCAACCTCATCAAACGCCTTTGGGATGAACTGGAACGGAAATTGCGAACCAGGCCTTCTAGTCAACATCAGTACCTGACCTCACAAATGAATGGTTGAATGGGCAATTTTGTGGAAAGCCTTTCCAGAAGAGTGGAAGCTGTTATAGCTGCAATGGGGGACCAACTACACATTAATGTCTGTGTTTAGAATGCAATGTCATAAAAATCCATGTTGGTGCAGTAGTCTGTTGTCCCAGTACTTTTGTCCATACAGTAAATGGAGGCATAGACCCTGCACAATGTGGCTTTGTGTACGGTTTGAGGGAGATGTCAAGAAAAAAACAGTTGTATGTAGATATGTGGGTTTTTTTCAAATATTTATTTCCCTGATGTCTCATAATAGAGGGAGAGCTTAAAAAATCAAGATAAATCCAAATGTGCACATATACTTTTTCTTCAACAATAAAAAAGGCAATAGAAAATTGCAGAAGAAAGCAATTTCATCTTTAAATAAAATGTTTCTGTAATCACTATAGCAGATGGCTTTTCTTTTGCTATATTTTATCTCCCTCTTATAGTACGTATCTCGCCATCAAGAAAAATATCAAGGTGTACAATATGTGAAAAAACATCTGACTCACAGTAGTGCATCACTTATAATGGTTATAAATAACTGATGGTTTTTTGATATGAACATTGTTTATTTTAAATAACCTAGTCACTCAAAAGAAACTAGGGTATTATACCTAGTAAATGAAAATAAAGGAAGTATTTCAAGTGATTTAGCATATTGCAAAATACTTTCATTTTCTATAAACACACATAATGTACCGTGGAAAACCTGATTAACTTTTCTGGTATGTATTTATCTAAGCCTGCAGTTTGCATGTGTGGAATTAATCTGGCTGTGATAGTTTGGCAGATTGTTCTCTTTGATGTTTTATTATTACAGGGATTTTCAAACTTTGTCATTACGTGAAATGTCAAATAAATCTTGGGATTCCGTAAGGTTCAGACAAACTCAAACTATTTTCTCTGTCATTTATGTCCTAGTTAAAGCAGAAATGATCTCTTTATCACAGTTTATGTTAAGTGATTACTGCAAGCTTCCAAACTGAAAACAACCTATCTCTGAGAATGGCATTGCCAACCACATCACAATGGTATGGTTTGCAAAGTATAACAGCTATAAATTTGTAAAAATAATTTCTCAGATTCTATTTTTTCCATTATAACCTGGATACGGCACTTTCCTTGTAGCATACGTATCGACAGAACTTGCAAAACCATTATTTCTCCATCATTCATTTCCATTACTACATTTTTAAATGTTACATATGTTGCATTTGTATGTGTTATGGATTAGTAATAATTTATTAATAAAGTGAATTTTTTTATAGTTTTGCCAAACATATACATTTTTATTAAATGCAAGGATTAACACATATTGTACTTTGCACAGTTGGATGTCATATCATTCTACAGAAAATCTAAAACAAGAACCTTTATTGAGCTACTTATGGATACATTTCAACTAGTATGTGAATGCATCTGAGCTTAAAGAAATAACCATTTTATAATTTACCAAACATGGATTTTAGGACAAACCACCGATTTGTTGCAAATTCTGGCATTGCTTCCAGTGATGGCAAAATGGTGGCGCTTTATGTGATGTTCTATCCCCAAATAGGAGGAACTGGGTAGAGGATGTCACTGAAAGCATAGCTATTTTGGTAGAGACATGTCCCGGGAGATGCAGACGAAGGTAGAAGAAAGATGAACATTTAGAGAGTGTGAATGAGAGAGTGAGTGAATCAGAGTGAATGTGGTCACAGGGCAGCAAATTTTGTTCCCGAACTAAAAATGCCTCCCAGTTTTCGGCTGAACAGAATGGTCAGGGAATGTCATTTGTTGCCCCAAAACCAAAATGAGACAAAAAACTTTGAATAATTTTCGCATATTTGTACATGTCTAGTAAATATATTAAAACAGAAAAATTAAAAAGTGCTTGGGGCCCTTATTATTATTATTTTATAAAGTGCCATCATATTCCGTAGCGTTTTTATACATAGGGAGTAAGTAGGTGGTCTAGTTACCCATGCTGTGTCTCTTCCTTTCTCTAGCGTGCATAGAGGAGCAAAATTGAAGGGTGGAGTGTTCTCTGCCACGTCCCCATCCCCATGGATGATTGTTTAAATATAATATAACATGGCAGCGCTCTCTAATACTCCCTGCCAGCATACAAATTAATTGGAGCTAGGGCTGCCACTCCACAGGCCTTCTCATAAAATTAATGGAGTCGGGAAAACATGTGTCTTCATCTTTATTTCACTCATAGTTTATACTGTTTTAAGTTTATGAAGTGAGAAAAGTATACTACGTCACTTACTTACTGCATTACCAATATATATTCACAGTGAGAGGGACCAATGAAAGAGAGGTGTGTGATGCTCAAGGTACAGATCTATGCTCCTTTGCATATCCCACTTATAACAGTTATAAGTTAATAATCCTTAGTACTCATTTTAGAAAAATGTGTATCATATGTGTTATTCTAACAAATAATAGTGTATATTCGGTGGTATGTATTCCATGTAGGAATAAGCTAATGAACAGAATTTCTTCATATGCACAAGAGATGAACATCTGAGTTGGTTGGTTTCATGGCCTCATTGTATAACATCCACAGATTGGGAAGCGGTACCCCCTAAATTCTCTTCAGACCTCTCCACTACAGCTAACTGCCCCCTCCTCCACTGTCAATTAGGAGGTACGCACTAAGTGAGCAAAGTACCCTCCATTACAAATACAGTATGACATACCCAAAGCCTCTCTAAGGCAATGACAATATAACTCCAGCCATATCTATGCAAAGCCCATTCCATCTCCTTTGCAGAATCTCATCCTTTTTATTGGTAAACATTCATTTTAGTTTCAGTCATGATCAAAGAGTATCTTTCCAGACATCTATTCAAATACACATCTGCTTCTGTGAAAAGAAATCTGTCTCACAATTTGCTTAACTGACATGTTTAAATATAATATATAATTTGGTACGCTGTCATCACTTGCCAATACTACACAAATGCACTGATAGATTTCCGCATAACGTAACTATGACAATGAACACTTTGCATCAAATGTTATAAACTCATTTTTCTCCCTAGCTGACAGTGATTATAACTCTTTGCAAGGTTTAACATCCAGCATAAACTCGTAATATTGAAGCCTCAGGAATAGATTATTAAATTACTGGAGGTGTATAAATCAAGCTTCTTTTGACAGACGTGAATCAATGATTTGGGGGCTGCTTCTGCTGATAATACTCATAAACATGTAAATTAAACATGCTTACATCTGAAACATGTTTACGTGTTAAATGCAAGCATGACATTTAACATATCAAAATTATTATTTTTGGACGTATGTATTGTCAGTGTCTATTAATAACCTGGATACACAAGAAGCCAGTTTTTACCTTCATTCCGAAACAGTACCACTTCTAAATAATCAAACACCTAACTATACATTATGAAGGTCCACCCCCAGTGAGCTTACGCTGTAACAAGCTTTTCATAATTAATAGTGAAGCAAGATAGTTAACATCAAAGCTCTCATTTAGTGACTAATCCCAAACATCTACCTGCATAGATTCTATATCAAAGAAAAGTATAAAAATTAAAAATAAAGACTGTGAGGTGCTAGAAAATGTTGTCTGGTGTGCCATTTGGACTAGGACGTGTCATGGAAATATGACACATTTTCTCTACACATCTTGTTCTTAATGGTAAACAGAGTAACACATTTAAAAAAAATGAAGCCACTTGCTAAATGTTCAATGTGCATTAATGCATGGCGTATTCTTCTTGTTCTTAATCCTCTTTTATGTGGACAGAAATCACGGTCAATGGCTCAATCCACAATTTGTTCTCCTTGCCCTTAAGTTATATATGAAGAATGTCAGAAGTGTACATAAGATAGCAACATATATACAGTATATAACTATCTATCTATCTATCTATCTAAAACCCCCAACAAAATGATTAGAAAGTAAGCCAGAAGGATTAGGTGTGTTACACCAGGCTATCTCCCACGTTCTCCCCACTATCCAAATATAGCAAACACAAGAAGGAAACACCAAAATACACATAATGGGTGTCACTTTTTAATGTATATGTGCATTGTGTACCCATACGTAGTAACGTATGGTAACAATGTCGCCTTTATCTCTTATCTAGCCCAGCCCTTCAACCCCAATTTGCTCAATGTAAAAATAATGTAAAAAATGATTTTAGGTAATGCATAAAGGTGTTTCAAGAGAGTTATGCAATACATCAAAATCAACCTTGTAGAATAATGATTACATTTTATAAAATATGCACTGCCACAGCTGCAGTATTGCACATTTGTAACCTCCCCTGCCATTACATCTTGTACTTACTCCAGACAAATTGAGGTCGCTGACAGATGTAAGTGCTTTTCTTAAGTAGAGAAAAATTCTCTACTTAATTCCCAATTCGTTATCTGAGCAACTGGAGCAATATCTCTTATTTTAATTCAATAATATTTGTTTTGATCCGTTTTAGGCTTCATGCTATGAAACCGTAGTCTCAAGATGTTGGATAGGAATATGTAATCTGTTAAAATAACTTACATTTTAATGAGAGACAATGTATTATTCCAAAGAACCAGTTTTATGTATTAGATTCATGTATAATCTAGTATGCTGTGGCAGTTAATTTCTCTAAAAACTAATAAAACCAGTACTCATCTCATTAAATAATTACTATTTAAAAGTAGAAATACAGTATAGGATTAGTTAATTTTTCCCAAAAAACTTGCTTTACCTGATGTATGATTATATAATAGGTTTTAGAGTTTTAGAGTGAAAACAAAGAGATATTAGTATGTATTAAAAGCATAACTATCACAGATCCTCTGGCAGACCTTGCTCTGGTGCCAAAGGCTAGCACAGTATGCTCTCAGATGGTCAGACATGTGGTAGTTATGGTGCATCATGTCCCAGTTCACTCTTATATATAGATTCTGGGTTTGACCCAAACTTGACATTGACTATTCTGTTCTCTGGCCCCCCAGCATCGGCACTGTTTAATGAACTCTGGTTTCCTGAACTCTTGCTTGTCTCTAGTTATCCTGCTAGTGCTCCCTAGAAGTTTGTCCCCAGTCTTTGGAAGATAATACAAATGTTTTACTGGGAATCCTAGACAACAAACCCAAAGACTTTGTGGAGAGGAAGTTCTTTCTTACAACTCCGTTCTGCATGGACTTTTTCCAGTAACTAGAACTAGTGCTAAGGATGCATAATGGTTTGCCAGGAATAACCTGGTTTTGAATAGGGGACAAGTTACTATCCAAAACTGTCCCAGGTTGATTCTCAGCTTGCTTAAAGACTACTTCGCATTGAGTCTTGAGGTTACCCTTCTTTCTCAATACCCTCAAATTTTGGGCTTTTGTGATACCTGTTTCCACCTACTAACCTCCCTTATCCAGGTGTCATTTCAGTCAAAATATCACTTTTTTTGCATCCCTTTTTAGGGTTTTTGGTAATGTCATGAATACATTGTTGCTTCCTTGAATACTGTGTTTCACATAAATGTATGAATGACTGGTGGTGCTGTGTTGTGACACAATACAGTACTTACAAATGTATGAGTGTTTTGATGTCTAAGGTGTATTTTTTATTATTATTTACTGTAAATACTTGGATAAACTGTTGATGTTTGTGCTTTTCATTATACCACAGCATGCCTTGTATATAATATGTATGTCAAGAAAAATCTTTTTTAACCTCTTTATGTTGGGGAGATGCTTTTTAAGACTAAAACTAAAGCTAGCATGCATTTTCCAATAGTCAGAGCAAGAGAATGAGCGAATTGAGGTAACTTCTGTGGAATTAGATACCATAAATCTAAAACATTTCTTCAATGACTTATCCTAACTGCGCAAACGTTCACGCTGAGTCCAAAACTTTTACAAAGAAAACCCCTCTTTTAAGATCAGTGCTTTGGCCTCATCAACGAAGTGTGGTTCACATTAATCTAAGAATGAGCAATAGGTGTTTATCTATATTACCCTTTTCATTTCATAAGAGAGGCCATACTGGATTTTAGAAATGATTTTATAGCTTGCACTATGGTTGGCTTTCAATAGCAAATATCCCAAATATATTTGAACTCGCTTGTGCAAGTTATAGAAGAAACATTCTCATCTGCATATCTACTTTAATGAATGAACTACCCATTTATTCTTAAGAATAGCACCCAAGAGTTTTGAAAAATGAGTGCTAAATAGAAGCTCAACCAAAAAAAACCCCAAAAAAACCTAAATTGTTCCCAAGGAAGAAAAAAAATATCTTCCTTGAGCTTCATTGATGATGAAACTTTTTATGTTTTGCTGTGTGTAAAGATTACTGTTGCTTCTTTGTATTTTGTTTCATGACGAAACAGCTTCCCAAATATATTCCTTGTTTACACTTAAATGTAAATGACTCTCAAACTAGATCAACTGAGGTGTCCATTGAGTATAGACTCACCGGATGCGTAAGTAAAGCCAATTTTGTGACACTGACATATACTAACAAAATAGACCAATACAAATATTTCTGTATCATTCCAGTACTCTATAGAGGTCTTGTGTCAGTTCATTATGCATAGAATTTTAATTGTCTCTCTATAAGTACATTGTTTACCTGAAAATAATAATAATAATAATAAAAAAAAACAATCTTGCTGTAGGGTCTACAATACAATATATTTGGTGTTGTTTGATTTAGTACTTGAGACAGCCAACAGGGAATACATAAGTAAAACACATTTCTCATAGCCATAAGCACGACGTGACAATCCCAATCAATATCAGTGTTGTCTCCTTTTTGTTTCATCTGTAATTGAGATCACATCTGCTTACCTTTAAACAACACACTACTGCGGACATGTTTTTTTTTTTAACCAAAATCATGTTTTGTCTGTTATGATTTTAAGGGGCCAGTGAAAATGGTTAGAAAGCACTTAATGTTATGCTAAAAACAATCTTGTCACATTGTAAACCAATATTAGTATAGAAGATGAATATAATTAGTACTTGCTAGTGATACTAATGTGTTTCTTGGCTTTATATCAAAGAGATAATTACCACCACTGTTCCTTTTAAACATATTTATATTTAATAAACTGCTGGACAGCGGACAGCACTGATGGACCTCAGTGTAGACTTTCTTCATCATGCCCTTTCCAGGGTAATTGTTATTATTTGACTCTGTACTTCTTATGTTCAAATTACAGTAATGGAAGTGTACTTTTTTGTTAGCAGATGAAAAGAAATATTACATTGTGCTTGAATTTCACTTCACAGTGTTCAGTGAATTATTTTATCTGTAACAAAAAATATATCTTTGTCAGGTAAATATAAACAATTATTATTATTACCATTATTATTGATTCCCTAATACTTTCAAAAGTTAAGAACAGTAGGGGTAAATTGCTGTTATCTGGAAAACATATGCAGCTAACTAAACTTGTTAAATCTATCAATACCTTCAAAACACATAAATAAGGGAACAAACAGCAAATCTCCCTTTTAATACTGGTGGACTAAACACAAAGCATTTAGAATAATAAAACAATTAGGGTTACATAGGTGGTTCTAGTGCAAAGTGTAAAATTTGTCTTATCTAGTCAGAGGAACCATTTCATTTGCTGCTTTGGTGGTAAGATCACTTTCAAATATTGTACCATCATGTCTGATAATACGCTACCCCAAATTAAATGACTTCATTGCCAAATATTGCCATTTAGAACACATTCCACAGAAAATATATGAATAGGGACATTTATTTGTGTCCAGTATGTTTATCTCATTTTACTTAGCTCCAATCTGTGAATCAGATGCATCAAACTGCTTTATGAAATGTGGGAATTGAAGCGATTCAGAATGATTAGACTTGCAACTGACCTTAACACCATGTAAGCTCTGTTTAGCACATTGTGTAAATGAGGCTGTGTGTTGTAATTCAGGGAGTCCATAATTCCACGACATTGTGCAGACATCTTGGTTCATTAGGTTCCAAGGTGAGATCTGCACTGCTGTAGATAAAACACATTTTGTCCCTAGGGAAGGTGATACATTGTTGGTAAATGGTCCATTTTATTTAATTTTATTCGTTAAGGTTCACATGTTTTATGCAACAACTGTTAATGTGTCTGTATTTATCTTTTCATTGCAGTGGTAGGCCTGATAGTGTGTGCTCAAAAATCAATACAAGTTGTTGATGCGAGAAAATTGTTCCTGTTGGATGCAAGCCAACTGCGCAATATATTAATGATAAAATAGCCACAGTGCAGCTGATATTCATTTACTTAACTGAACCAGTTAATGATTCTTCAATTTTCACCATTACTTACGGTGACAATGTATTACTCGCATACTAATAATTCATTTTTATTAATCACATGTTTATGTACATTACTTCCTGTTTTTCCCAACAAATAGGCTGCTTCAATGGTAATTGTATGCAGTGTACTAAACACACCATATTATTATATTAAAACGATGACGTTTTATACCAGGTGCAGGTTGGATTTAATAACACAGTGTAATCCACTAGCTTTTCCATTTTCTTTTGGCTGGTGAGTTTTTTCATGTTCAGTTGTTACATGTATGTATCAGACTCAACTTCCCCAGTGGGTCACCTTTGATGTTTGTAGTTATAATCTATTCTTAAAAGAAACCCTTGCTTTTACTGTTTTTAAAAAACTGAGAAAGAAATACATGGTCAAGAAAAAATAATTTCTGGAAATGTTTATCCCACAAAACATAATACTTACAGCAGAACGTTATTCCCAAATTTAACAAACTATAATGTCAGGAAATGTGCATTTTTTGTCATTTCATATTATGAAACATTTTCTATTTAGCGCTCCCAAGTACAGCAAGGCTGCCAACAGGACCAGAACAGTAAGCGCTCATATTGTATAGAGTAAACAGTTTGTTTTTCAGCTAATGTCTGTGTTGCACAAGTCGAAGGGACTACTGCCAGCTCATATTTGCATGCCTCCCATTGTATGGTGCAACAGAATCTACTAGAACTATATACAACGATAAATAATAATGTCCACTCAACTGAAACAAATTTGAGTTGATGCAAGTTTTAAAAATAACTTATGGATTTAATAACCCCCAGTTGCTTGACCATGTTAAATGTATGTTGGAACAACATTAAAACTCTAATCTTGTCTTCTCTGAAATAAATACGTAAATAACAAAAAATAAAGAACAAAACCAAATGGAATCCCCTAGATTTTGTTTTGTCAGCGCGATAGGTCATAAAAATATAGTAAAGTGAACCTATAAAAAGAGCAAAGCCCCACATATGCTACCTTACATTCCATCTGCACCCTGGTAGATATGGGGTAAAGATAATATAAACATTTAGAGAGAAAAAGGCTTCACCATGCCTCCCCTCTCCCTCAAACTCCTGTCCTGGGAGGTGGCGAGGGTTAGATGCTCCTAATTAAATTAAAGACTTAAATCAATAATATCCTACAATTATACTTTGCGTGCAGGAGAAGGGATTTCCATTATAACCAAAGCACAATGTCATCACAGCTTTTTATTTTTATTTTTTTGGATGGCCCCTTTCAATGAGCCATATGGACAGGGTACAAAGGTGTACTAAGTGTCCCCATTTTTTAAATTACATTTCAACCTCTGTTTCCACTTGACACATGATATTTTCTATAAGGTTATTCCACACATGGGAATAGAGAAAGGGGAGGTAATTGTTCCATTCATTGGTTAACATGATACCCAGGTTTTATGCTGTTTTAGTTACCGTATTTATCGGCGTATAACACGCACTTTTTTAACTAAAATATGAAGCTGAAACCCTACCTGCGTGTTATACACCGATAAATCCGGGGTCGCAACTGCGACCGGGCCCTGGAGTTCTGCCAG
>VKOC01005798.1:0-11849 GCA_009364415.1 Spea multiplicata
CGGATCCCGTCTGCTGTAAAACGACTCACCTGCCCGGCGTTCGGTTCTGCCTGTCCAATCAGAATGTTAAGCAGGGCGCTTTTTCCAGATCCGTTTGGACCTACCAATCCCAAAATCTCTCCTGAAAGCAGATACGTTTGCACTCAGGATCCCTCGTTTCACTTAACGCGTTTCATCGGAGAATCTACGGTAAGAAAGGATGGACTCTGACCTTTCTTGACGCAAAAGGAGACGTTATTTACCACCAGCTTCCTCATCGTCTTCCCCAGGATCGTTTTGCCGGCTTCTTCGTATTCTTTGTGTAACCCGCTTATCAGAATAGCTGGTTTCTAGAACAGAGAGATGTTATTAGGGGACGCTATTCTTATGTCTAAAACCCAATATCTATGTTGCAGAACCTCATAGAACCCACGATCGGTTGGATTTTGGTAACTCCAGTAGATCGTGGTGTTTCTCCACAAGAGACCCAAGTCTCGAAAACGTGCGATTTTGGGTCTTGATGATATTGGTCCACTAAATGGATTACAAACCTCAGTTTTGGGACAGATCATGCAATTTTTTATTTTTGTGGTAAGAGCGAGGGGTAATCGAGACACGGGGTCTCCTTCAGTGCTGCGTCTAGAGCGATACCAGATGTACCGCACTGGACCGGGGGGTCCGAGGATGAAGGGTCTATCTCGTAGAGGGAATGTGACTGCTAGAAGGATCTTAGTCCCACTCGGTCAGTAAGGCCCACTAAGGCCACAACACACATCCGCAGGGTGTTGGTTCTCTTGTGTTGATGAACCTTCTGATGAGGACAAGCCTCCGGTTTACCCGTCAGGCCGGTCCCAGACCCTCTTGAACGTACGTACCTCGTTGCATTCTGCCGTCATGGACTCTGCCGCTCTCATCCTCTCCAAGCGAACGTCTTCATCCTCGTCCTCGGCAACTTCGGCGAATTTCCACACCTTCTTTTTTTTGGCTTTGGTCCTGCGTGGAGAAACCGGGGGAAATCAGTTATAATGGACGATACGGACGAGCATCTTGTAAACAATATGAGGGATGTCTCTGTTTGGAGCCGTTCTACGCCGAATGCTTGCCAGAGAAACACTTATGTGTTATTTGCAAAGCACTAGGAAGCATTTAACCCTCTTACGTTTTAATGATGTGATATATCCGCTAATGCTCGTAATTGTGCGTTACGGGCAAATACCGAAATACAAAATCATATAAAAAAAACATTATTCTATTACCCCTAGAAATACTATAATTACATTATTCTTGTTTTGGTAAAGATAAGAACGATTTTATAACAGATGATTCAAGAACTGGTTGCTTTTCCTGTATTATTTTTATTTTATTGATTATTTTTCGCTCCGGAAGAATTTGGGAGAACGTCTAATTAACCGTAATTAAAAGGTATTACAGATATACCTGAAAATTGAGTCTTCCCTTAAAGCTTTCCCGCCGTTCTTCATTTCGAGATAACGGAGGATAAAGAATAAAATCACGCATTGTATGTATGGCTACAAAAAAAAGGGGGGGGGATAAAAAATGAAAGAGACAATGATTAAAATTGACAGTAAAAATTATAACATAGGCTGCAGGTTATTCTATAAGTAATTAGCCTTTGCATGCGGTTCTCTACATTATGTATTGGACTCAACACTCCATGAGTCTTCATAGTGGACCAGCAGAGGATATGGCCCTCAAGTTATGAACACGAGTCCTACACATCTGCTGAGCCATGGGTCTAGACCTTGTGAGGACCAAGGAATGCAATCTTACGGATATAACGGTCACCAGAAGCCTTCCCAGCTGGGTATAACTGTTCTCCTCGCTATGGGACACGTTCCAAGACATCTGAGAAAAAAAACGCAAAAGGTCTCTATTTTAAATGTTTTTAAAACAATTAATGTTATTAATATAATAATATAAGATATAGAGTTTGTATCAAACATAGCTACCCCGTACCTTTATGAAGAAAGTCAGGCAGCCTATGAGAGGGTAAATTGGGATAAAGAGGCAGAAGATGTCATGGAAGATCGTGGCTATCATATCGTTCCCAATAAGCAGGGCTATTTCTGTAATAGTGTTGGACGACGCAACGGTCTAAGGAAATAAGAAGGAAAATCAAATCTCCTGCAAGACGCAGACAGCCCGTTCCAAGTTCTACACAGATGTATTACGCTGGTTTAGGTCTTCTTCAGTTAAAGGACTCCTCCCCACAGCGACGTCTACTGAAAGCAGGAAGCATACCGCGGTACACTTCCTGCACATGCTCAGTAGCAGCATTAATAGTATTTAACTCCTCCCCCTGCGATGTCTACTGAAACCAGGAAGCATACCACAGTACACTTCCTGCACATGCTCAGTAGCAGCATTAACAGTATTTAACTCCTCCCCCTGCGATGTCTACTGAAAGCAGGAAGCATACCGCAGTACACTTCCTGCACATGCTCAGTAGCAGTATTAACAGTATTTGACTTTCACATACTGGAAATCTATAAAAAAAAAAACAATTGGGGACTAGAATGTTCTTTTTATTTCTGTCCTACAAAGTGATTTACTCTTGCGGGACAAGTGAGGGCAGACATAAGAGTACCGTACCAGCGAGAAGACTATAGACCACCATTGCCGCGTGTCGTGTATTTTCTTGTAGGTGAAAGAAAGCACGTAGGTCAGGAGAATCACGGCAGGAATGTAACCGATCGTGCAGAAAATCTGCAATATGGAGAGCTTTGTTATACCACAGGACTAAAGCGGCAGGTATATAAAGGTACAGCACAGGAGGGACATAAATATACCGGAGCAATGAACATAACGAGAGCCGCTGCTTCCGGTTCACTCACCAAGGTCACAAGCGTTCCAGCATACAGATATATCCCGGTGTTAAATAAAAGCAAGCTTCCAATCATTATAAGGAGGATCAGAGAGTACAGAGGGATGTCCACCACTGCTTGTCCCATCCAATACGCCGATTGGTACAAGCCGGACATCTTCAGCTGGGTGTACGCTTTAACCTGCCACAGGACGGGAAAAGGAGTGCGCTTTCACTTTAATTCTCACAACGTTCTATTCTAACTTTCCACGTGGATGCAAATTCCCCGACCCTCTCCTTCCTACCTTATGGTTGAATGTGTTTTCCATGGCAATGTACGGCAACATGCTAACCGCCATGACCCCAAGGAAGCCAACTAGAAAATACAGATCCAGTCTGACGGATGTGTCTGGGAATTCCTATGGGGACAAAAAAAAGATCAATTCCAATGGCTAAGGTTAAAGAAAAAAGGCTAAATATAGAGAATAATTATAGCTTCACGGAACGGGGAGAGACCCGCAATGAACTCAAAGGAACGGATATCCATATCCATATGTCTAATGAGACAAGGAAGCAGAATTCACCCTGAAGATGGCACGTCAGAAGCGGCCTGGGCTTAGTGCCAGGGGGCTTCTATAAAACATCTTGCGACGTAGTAACCATTTGGATATTATGAACACCAAGCCGTGGTGCCCCCTCTGCCTGCTGCTCCAGAACCCGTAACTTTGTCTTTAAGGGTGGAATAAACGATAAACGAGCTCGGGTTGAGATTCTGTCTCCCTCGTTACTGTCTGCCAAACGGAGACGAGAGAGACTTCTTGGCAAACTTGTATGCGAAGAAAAAAAAAATCAATTTATGCGCGCATCAAAAGGCAGGCGGATGATCATTTTATTCCCTGCGGGAGTCTCTGCCGAGGCAAAAACCCAGAGATAAAATGTATTTTTCATTAAACTGCGGAAGAAGGACACATGAAAAGCTTTGGAGAGGTAACTAAAGTCTAAGAGGGTACGAGAATCGCTTTAAAGAAATGCGAGGGCTTAGTATCTGTCTAACGCGGGATGCAGGAGTGCAAAAAAATATATAAATAAAAATGTCTATGTTTTTTTAATTAGCAGAAAATATATTGGTAAAGGATTAGAATGATCCAGTGAAACAGGTAATTCCTGGGTTTTTTTTCTCTCCAGGTGGGGGAAGCATATTTCATGCGCACTCATCACTTCCTGTGATCAGATGGCTTACCACAGCTCAGTTACAGGATGAAATTCCATGTTTTAGGTGCAGCGCGTGATGATACCCAATGACGTATCTTGGCCTAGGTAGACAGGTCTAGTGGGGGCAGAAAACCAGGGGACAAATCGCCCTCTTGGGTAATAGGGCCCTCTGGTGTCTCGCTGCTCAACGGGCCAGTTACAGGAGCAATCTTTGATCTCCTCAACCAGCCCATAAGAAGGAGCTGTGGCCCCTGGAAGACATGGAGCATCGGGATATGATGTCATATCGCGAAGCTCCATGTCTTAAAGGCACAGCACGTCTTTTAAGCGCAGAGGGTATGGCTGGGGGGTAACACATCGCTGATGATACCCACCTGGTAGAAGGGGCTGCTCCAGGTCTGGATGCTCTCGTTGACACGAAGCTGCCGGAGCAGAGTGTTACTTATGATGCTGACGAGGACAGGCAAAGAGTGGATCATGGTTTTGTTGAAAACGACCGCGTATGTGTAAGACTAAAAAACACAGAAACATTTATTATAATTTTAATAAATCTATGAATGCTGTAAACAAAAAAGTATCAAATGTAATTTAACACAACTGTAAACTTATTACACGGTTCCATCACATCGCACTGACACGCGTTTTATCAGATCTCTTTCTACGCATGTATTAACGCCGAAATTTTTCTAGAGTGAAATATATTATATTCCCAATAAATTTCCATTCCGGTTGATACAAAACAGGTAAAGACAACCTAAATCGTTGCGTGTTAACAAATAATTTAACTAGAAACTTAACACATTGAAATATTCCAAGTGAGTAATTTTGAAGTCCCATTCCTTTTGTAAAATAACTTTTTTTTGGTGTGTTTCCATCTATTTAGAAGAATCTTACATTTCCCAAATTTCCTTTAAATGATAACTGTTACTTTTTTTAAAAATAAATCGGTGCACCATTCTCTCTTTGATTTTGTTTGCGAGTTGGAGTGGTTTTTGTTTACGCTTTTCTCGTACCTCGCCTGAACGAAACACGTTTAGAGCGCCGTTGTGCGGAGAGAAAGAAAAACTGTCGTTTTCATTAATTATATCAACTTTAATCTTCTGGCTGTTCAGATTCGCAATCAGGTCATCTATGTTGGTACCTACGGGAGAAACAAAACACCCCGTCTCGAGTCAGCCGGAACAAGCATCCGATATCTAACGACAGGGAGCTTGCAATTGAGGGACTTGAGGGTTTAAGCAAAGTATTTTTGAGAAAAATCTTAAATTTTTATACTTTGTATTTTCAATAGACAAATAAGTAACAAAAAAAATAATATTAAAAAAATACGGAACATTTAGCCTGACATTCACTCTTAAAGCGGGGGGGTAGATCTCGTTAATACTTTTGGGACCTACCTGTGGAGTTTTCCACTAAAAGACTTGTGAGATGCTTGTGGTTTTTTTGGCCGGGGCGCAGAAAATACAGATCGGAAGCCAGTTTGGTGGGGGCCAGGGATCGGTGGTAATACTGCTGTAGAATACCCACAGCAGCCTGGACGGCTAGGAACATTAAGAGGAACAACGACCTGGAAGAAGAAGAAAGACAATGTATTCAGTGATTAGACCTTAAAAAAGCCACGGGCCAGGACCAAGAGGAGATACCGTCCATAAAATAACGAGTAAAAAGCAGTGAATACGCACACGCTTCGGAAGGATTTTCTCTCTCTGTATAAGTTCTTTAAATGTAACTTGGCAAGCGTGGCAACCTGCTGCTTCCACAACGCCCGGCCGCTCAACAAGTAAGGTCCCGGGTCTGGCAGTGTTAGCAGGCTCTGCTCGATATCTTCCATGGACTTGGATTTAACGTCTTCCTCCAACTTTTGCTGGCTGAAAATACTATGATCTGCGAAGAGAAACAAAAAAAGAGCGGAAAACACATAAATAAACTACCGGCCAATGTAACAAAAGGACAGAACTCTTTACGGTTACTGATCTAGCTATATTTACAGATCAGAAGTATTAGCAATAAATATGGAACACCGAAAAGAAACGTCTCTGTTTACAATATGAGCAATGTGTTTGATTGTGTTACCTAGAATTACTTAGAACGTCTTTTCACCGGAACGTACTGGGAGGTAACAAAATCAAGACACCACGGTGTCCCCTGAGCACGTAATACAGCGGGTTCTTCCCTCGGCAGAGCCTGGAGGACCCGTAAGTCATTTATCAAACCGGAAAGGGACATTTCTCGACACAGGAATAAAAAAGATTGCATGTGATGAGAAGGTCTTGGTTATTCTGACATTGAGATGTTTTAGTGAATAAAGAGTAGGCTACGTGGGCAAACTTCACCTGTCTTATCCATTTCAGCCCCCGTCTCTAGTTTGTAGAATACGTCTTCCAGGGTGGTGATGGAAACTCCGTAGGTAATCATCCCGACGATGGAGTCACCTTCCAGAGCAGAAAATAGTCCTGCAAAAAAAAAAACAACAAATAACCTCAACGTTCTAGACTGTAAATAATGTCCTTTTTGCGTCGCTTTTTGGTAATGGGGCCAGATCCTCGGGGTGGGATTGTTGGTATTCTAAAGGATTGCGGCCCCGGGATGGGGTGTTATCCCACCCTCTGGTATATAATACCCTGACGTTACCTTGAAACTTGTCTGTGTCTCTGAGCGGTAAGTTATATACCAGGGACGTCTCGGTCTGCTGCATTACACTTGCCCCTGGTATGTGACGCGTGATCATCTCCGTCAGAGAGTCTACGTTGCAAGATGCGTTGATGTCCATGCTGGAAGGAGAAACCGTCATAAGAGACAACCCACAGACAGACAGACAGACAGAGGACTTATTATTCCAGACCACTAACCCAACACAGCTGCGTACACACCAAGGCTCCGATTCAATCACAATATTACATTAGATACGCATTCAGTTACACTGGAAATAGAGGGGACCGTTCGCAATACCTTAAACGATAGCCAACACCCCATTTGCTCTTGAGGTACAAGGAGGAACCGATGCATTTCAGGGTCCCTTGTGAGAGGACCGCCTTACGATCTAGGTACCAAAAAAAGAGACAGTGAGACTTTTTTTATGCAGAAATCACACATAGGTGCCAATCCAAGATATTTTTATATCGTTTCATCCCAAAATCAACTGCATGTCTAGAAATTGGCTGATCTGAAGGTCTTCCCGTTGAACCTACTGCCCCAAGGAGAAATTTCTGGTCAAGGGACCTCCCGCACCCAACTGCAAGACACCATCTGCCCTGACGTGAACCCCTCTGCTCAAACACCTTCTTTAACATCACGATTAGCATTTGCAACTCCCTTTTCCATTTTCGTGCCGATCCAAGAGGATGGTTAATTGCTGAAACTGCAAGCAATATAAAAAAAAAAAAGATCTTAAAGATAAACAATATATAAATTAATTGTATTGGAGAAATAAATAGAGTAATAAAGTACTAGAGCCTAAAAAAAACTGTGCTGTAGTGTCATCAGAGAAGACAGTACCACTATATATACATAAACTGCCGTTCAAAAGTTTGGGGTCAGCTGTGGCCATGGAAATTTCTGGCTGTAACAATTGCAAAAGGGTTTTCTGAAGGTCAGTTAGCCTTTTAATCCCTCCCATCACCCCCTGACTTTGAATTTGTCTATTTTTATATTTTCCAAGTTTTAGGAGGGGAAATGCAAGTTATTATCGCATGTCCTCACATGGAATTCATAAAATGTCCTCGGATTAGTGTTTCCTGATGGCATGCAACATCATCGAAGTCTGGTCAGTTGAGTTAACCCCAACCCTCACTTAATAAATAGACCCGATAGTTAAAGGATGAGCTTTAGTAAGTCTGCATAGTCATAAAGACTGTATTGGAGATAAAACACTGAGCTACCATGCATAAATCTCTTTACCGTGTACAAAGACCATTCAAGCCATGAATACGCAGACTTGTGTGCATACAGATATACAGATCCACATACAATCACCTGCAAGGATGTCAGCTTCCTCCATGCAGTGCGTGTTGAACACAATAACGTGGTTTGCCTTTCTGTTCTTTAAGAGGTTCCAGACTGTAAACCTTGAACACGAGTCCATGCCGGCTGTGGGCTCATCCAGAAGTAGCACCTATGGATAGATTCAGATATAAGTGGGCCACGCGTGTAAGGAGCAAAGTTCTACATGTTGAAGTCACCTTGGGAGCCAATTAAATGTTCATTTTAATGGTTCCTTAAAATATGCACCAGCAAGACAGTAAAGTGTATCTGGTCTTCTGTGTTGTCCACCGGGTGACATGCTGTCTTATGGTGTGCAGCCACTCCATTACCTTAGGGTTCCCAAGAATCGCTATCCCCAGAGACAGTTTCCGCTTCTGCCCAATACTGAGCGTCCGGACTTGATTGTGTTTCTGGACCTGCATGTCCAGTTCATTAAGGATCTTATTTATCTAGAAAACAAAAGGGAGAAGATACATAGAACCATGAATGATACATTACAGACTGGAGATACGGATCATAATAGCTGTGATTGGCTGAGGTGGAAACAAAATGAGTCTATTATCTATTTATTACACAGCAAATTACTAGCACATTGGCGGAGTAGATTCCAAGTGGTCAGGAGAGGTCTCCTTGTACCTCCTGCTCCTTGGTTTTCTCTGGAATTCCTCTGAGCGAGGCAAAGATGGACAGGTTCTCTTCCACAGTGAGAATATCAAAGTGGACGTCACTCTGTTGGCAGATTCCCGTGATCTTCCTGGCTTGTAGGATCTCGTCTATGTCAGTTACTCTGTGACCGTATATAGTGGCGAACCCTGAAAAAAACGTCCGGCGTCCACAATATGTTAAAAGGTTGAACATGTTGGTTGAGTGTGAGTGAATGAAATATAAAGAATTAGGGAATGAACCTTTCTCTTATCTCTTATCACAGGATGGTCCAAAAATGGGCCCCCTATACAACTTAGAGCCCCTTGCTATTATAATTATTATTAACCTTTATTTATAAAAAGCCAACATAGTCCGCGCCGCTGTACAAATATGTTTAACAAGTACATAACGAAAACAACACATACAGATGCAACAAGCATTAAAAGCTAGCTTTGTGGCTCTTTCATACAAAGTTCCTGGCATGAACGGGAACTCGGCTCAAGAGCTTATATTCTAAATGATCTAAGTTCTAAATTAGTCGCACAATTACTGCTGTTCCACAGCCAGAAAGCGTTATGTTTGCCAGGCCTGGGTCACCTTACCGTCTCTGAAGCTCCCCTGCGCTGCGTACAATTGATTTACCCACCTTCACACGGAGGGCAGAGACCACATAAAATATTCAGAAGTGTTGTCTTTCCGGTGCCGCTGTGTCCCAGCAGAGCCGTTATTTGACCTTCGTATATCGTGAAGCTCAGTCCTGGTGTTAAAAATAAGATTATTGCCAGAATTAGAATAACAGCTCCTGCTTTCTCTGCGATAACATCAGCCTTCTGACACCTCGCTCGCTGCCTTTATATAACAAAGCAGAAATGTACGATTACTTGCACAAGTATAATCTTTCTCTGGCAGGCTTACCGTTAAGAGCCTCAACCTGCTTCCCTTCCTTCGTGAAAGTCTTGCCGATGCATTTGATTCTGCAGAAGGAAAAGGTTCATGTATTTGGGGCACTTTAGTCCAATGGATAAAAAAAATATGTTACATCTCCTGGTTTGAGATCATCCGTTGGGCTCCTTCACATAAGAGGTGCCTTGGGACTCTAATATGCTGGAAAGAAAGGCTGAGCTTGGGGACCAGAGGTTTCTGGTATTGTGGATCAATTGTATGGTACCTTAGTTAAATAATAACAATATTTATACGTTTCTTTATAGAGTTAATGTTTTTGGACTTCTGAAGCTACCTTTACCAACTTTCGCAGAACACTGAATGTTCCAAAATCAAACATCTACACAATATCCAGTGTTCTAACTACAAGAACAAAGCGGAACAGGATTGTTACAATTATAGACCATGTGGACCTCATACTCGGCTGGTCTAGCTCAGATCCCTACTGGCCACATGCATGGGGCAATCCAGGCCACACACCTGATAGCCTCCTTGACTTCCAGTTCTGCAGATACCGGTTCCATCATATCGCTTGGGTTATGATTGCTATTCAAACTGTTTTCGCTGAGTTCTCCGTAGTTCCTCCTCTTCTTAGACCAGTAGGATGGTTTCAGAAAGTAAAAAGGTGTCTGTTTGAGTCCATATTCCCCTGTGAAGAAAAAAAAAAACAACCGATAAGGCCGGGCCCATTAAACATATCACGGTCAGCATGGGACAATCGGACCTACAAGGGGGGTCGGCAGAGTTGAGTAGGATAATAATTTACACCTTCTATAATTCCAAACTCTGAGAATTGGTTCTGATCCCCCCTTACCTGGCAGGACCTGATCAAGGTACGAAGCCAGAAGCAGGTACATCACGCTGTCCACAACAAGGAAAATAAAGGTGATTATGAGCGGGTACGGACCGTCCTTCAGATACGCTAACTGGGCACCCTTTTCGTAGCCTTCTAAATGCATAATCTACAAAAGAGATTGTTCAGAGTATCCTTAAAACAACAGAGTTTAGGGGCATAATATATATATTTAGTTAAATTAGTGTGTAGAAGACCTTAAATTTCACATTTTCCTTTTTACAAATCATCATAGACTAAATAAACCCACGTCGGGGGTATGTATTGGTATTAGATGCCCACCTTATGTGTAAACCATTGGGAGCAGTCACCTTAACTTTCTGCTCTCAAGATCTGCATGATTTTTTCCTCCCCATTAAGTTATCTCTTCGCTATTGTCACACGGAACTCATTACGTACCTGGGCTACTCCGATCATGAATGTGCAGGGACAGAACGGGCTGAAGAACCACACAAAGGACTTGGGAAAGTCTTCCTTCATGACAATGAAGATGCCTATGAATCCGAGAATCATGGTGGCCATGAAGCCCATGGCCCCTGCTTGCTTGGCCCTCTTGAAGAGCGGCGTCAACATCAGGGAGAATAAAATCTGGAGAAAGATCACGGCAATTCTCAAGGGAAAACCCAGAAGAGACACAGGGATCTAGAGTTTAGAGTTAGCTGTCCAGTATGGGCCACTCAAGACATCCACCATTGAGTGGTCATGGTGAACCAAAATATGGAATGTAGTGAGCCGGCCTTATAAATGTTATCGCGAGCTGCACTTACCAAAGAAATTCCGTACAGAGAATACAGCAGAAATATCAGGAACGTGTTGCTTTTACTGAACGGGAAGAAGACGGTGGTAATAACGGCCATTACCACGGAGATCAGTAAGTTCAGACACGTGTACAGGAGAACCCACGGCAGCCTGCAACCAATACAATAAAAAATAGAGAAGCAGCAAGAATGGTGACTTTACGTGACATATGCCATAGGAGTGAAATAATAATAATAATAATAAATATATTCATATATAATATAATTACCAGAAAGCAGTGTCGTGAAGACCCATTACTTTCAGGAATTCCTTCAGTTTTTTTTCCTTTTCGGCTACGACGTGAACGGCCAAGGAGCAACTGAACGGCGAAAAGGCCATTACCAGGAATATGGACATTAGGACGCGGTAGAAGGTGACCACTTCCACCGCCGACTCCTCGCCCATGATGACCACCTGCGTCCCTTTCAGCTCTTCCCAGGCAGAATAATTGGTTTTAAGCTGGAGAAACAAAGGATGTTCGCTCGTTAGAACAGGGGCGTTGAACTGAAGTCCTTGAGGCCCACGGTCTTTAAGGATGACACTTAAAAGGACCCCAATTAAAGGGACACCCCACATACAAGGACACCCCAATTAAAGGGACACCCCACGTACAAG
>VKOC01005799.1:0-30302 GCA_009364415.1 Spea multiplicata
TTTATGTAAATCTGAGGCACTTTTATTATTTTTAATATTCTTATTATGTCCTCCATATCAGTTTTATACAAAATATCCTCTCTTTCAGCACCGGCAGCTCGTTCATAAGCTAAGCTGTATATATGAAAAAGAAAAAAAAACTAAGAAATTAAGGTTTAATTTTGTAGCACTCTTAATTAAAGCATTTGTACAATTGTGGCCTGTATTAGCAAGAAGCAATGCGTTAAACCCCCGTCTCAGTCTAATAATGTACTTTGTAACAGTATGGAAATTACTTCTACATACTTAAGCTTCTGTGCCCTTTTCTCCTTTATAGTAATTAGAAGTGATTGGAGGTGGGAAACAGTCTGTTTTTCACAAGGATTTAATATATCATTCATTGTTGAGTCAAGGCTTCTTTTCAAGTGTTTTTTTTTTTTTTTTACTTTGAAAGACGTGATTTATGTAGTAAACCGGAATATGTCTAGCCTGCAATGCAAAAAACACGAGAAGCGTGAACCAAAGACTGAAGAGATTGTGTTTATAATTCATGGGTTAAAAAATGAGATAAAGCTGTTGGAACCATACTTCACTATGAGTTATAAAAGACCAAGCCCAGTGAGTTTTTCCACCCAAAACGTTGAAGTGGCCTTCCATGATGTAGAGTTAAATCTTCTAAGGAATCTTGGTCTCTTCTAAGATTCTAAGGAATCTTCTAAGGTTGTTCTTGCAGCAGAAGCTCACTGGGGTTGGTCCACCACAATGGATCATTAAACATAGAACTTGATGGTTGATGAGAACCATTCAGACCATCTAGTCCATTCAGTCCATTTTGTCCAAGTTCCATTAATTGAGGCCACCAGAAGTACTGGTGGCCTAAATCGTTTTTGTATCCATTTCCATAGTTGGTCCTGTGCTGCCAGAAGGATTTTCTTTACAAAATAGGAGCATGCGTGTGTTTCCATGTGTCAGTTTCCTTGGCCCTGGTCATCTTACGTCAAAAGGTCAATGAAAAAGAACACACAAGAGGCGGCGACCGGGTCCCGTTTGCCACGTCCAAATCGTGGACGTTCAGTAGGAGTACGTGTAAGACGTGTGCAAATTTAATATTCAATAGAGCATTAATGAATCATCAAATTATTTTCAAATACCAAATAAAAAACTTTCGTACTGTATGTTCACAGGCTTTCACATATGCTTCATCAAAATGAAGCATATTCTAATTAAATTTTCCCTTCAACATCTGTTGAATTGTAGTGAAACTTCTAAGTGCCAGAAATCCATTAAATGAACATATTCTTATTATTCTTCAGGGTTTTTCTTAAAAAAAATTAAGGTATTTTTCAATTCATCATCCAATGCAGAAACTAATATTCAAATAATTTTTTTAATTAGTATTTTATTAGTGTATAAGGTGATTTCCAAGCCTATATGGATAACATGCATATTGCATCTCTGGCATAAAACAAGAGACCTAAAGGCACAAAGATGCCCTCATTCTCCAATACTTGTACATAAGCGGCAGAGCACCGTTAAAACATGCAGAGCATTGTCTTCATATAATGAGCTATGGTCAAGCACGTTCAGACTGGCAACTGGACAAATGCCCGGTGGGGCACATCTGGGGCAAGGGTGATGACCAACTAGCCACCTTAAAGAAAGAGGTATGTAAAGGCTCTTGGCTTCAGAGCATTACATGGTGGCCAGGTAGAAGTTATACCTCCAGTACAGACCTCTAGTGACCTACCTGAGCTGGTTAGAGGAGATCTGAGGATCTCCCCAAGTGGCCCATGATCCCCAATGCCCACAAAAGTGGGACAGTGGAGCAGCTACCTGGGACAGCAGGACAGCCCTGCGAAATGTGGGACTGTTGGGAGGTATGCACTCTGGTTATACTAAAGGAGGAATACATATCAACTCAAAGTCCAGAAATCCATGTTGGAAGTATAAGGAGTCTCTTTAGAACTAAAAAAAACCCACGTCTACCAAAATATCATGCCAGAGGATGAAATCCATAAATACTACAGTTTTGATAGGTCCTGAGATGTTAAAATGTGTTTCTCTCTTGGCATAATATAAGTTAACGACCATACCAAGTGCATGGGATAAGGAGGCAAATCGCTAAGGTGACAGCATTATTACAGGAAAAAATGTTTCATTCGTTTAACGAAATCCACAAACGAGGCTGTTATTTTTTTTTTTTTTCAACCTAGATGTTGTTTATCTATAAAAGTGGCGTTTTGCTCACTGCGGAATGAAAACAGCACAGCATGAAATAATATATAAAAATGAGACCATTAAGTGGAAGTCCATGCTCAAGGTGGATTCGGTATGAAAATTGCCCGAGCATGAAACCCACGTACTGATGCTATCTCACAGTGGGAAATCTGTATGTGACAACATTAAAAGCTGTAACATCAAAATATAATGTGAATTGTTTTGGGGTTTTTTTTTACGTAATCAGGAGAATGCAGATGTAAATATCTATTCTACAAAAAAAAACAACGGACTATCTTTCATTCAAAAAGATTTCACCATAACTCAATTGCCTTGTCTTATATCATACCTAGGATACTTTTAGGCTTCGGCTACTCGGAGCCCCCCCGCCTTGTGGAATGTGACTAGGACTACTCGCTGTTGCCCATTTCCCCCATTTTAGAGGGAAATGGGTTGGGAGTGGGGCCTGTCTGGACCTGGAGAAGCTTCACCTGGAGCCACCGGGTGAAACCTGGAGAGTTCCCAGGTATGCTTATAACCAGGGAACATAGAAAGGCTTCGGTCAATGAGTAAATTCTACCTAAAGCCCTTTTACTACAGACACCCCGGTGGCCATATCTGGAATTGCAAGTAAAAATAACTCAATGACGCAATATAGCTTCAGGCAGTGACCCAAGCTGGTGGAGAGCCCAAACATTTTGGGACATGGTACCTCCACTGCCAAGTAATACCCATTTCTACAGCTGGAAAAAATAATCGGATAGCATCAAAGCAGCGCAGTTCATGAACAATTCTGTAACCATCTGGATGATCTGAATGAATGTGTTTAGACAGAATCCTCAATTGACTTTCCCTTAATAGGGTTCATTTTTATTGAACTGTAAGAAAGAGAAAGAGTTTTATTGAACTGTAGTTTATTTATCTCAACCCCTAACTAGATTGTGGGACCAAATGGAATATGGATTATTGCGTGAAAGCACGTGGTCTCAGACTTCTATGACCGAGAATATTAATAGGTTTTATAGACGTAATTACTTAATATATTAATTTTTAAATGATCGGCCCCTATCGGGCTTTTGTGACACATCTGTTCCTTTGTTAGGAAGTGGACTTGTTTGTACGCAGTTAAATTCCACCTCTCTTTGACAGTCTGTGTGGGAGTCTTTATATCGAGATGGTTTTGCTATAGTGATTTCCTATGATTGCCTTTGAGTGCGGCATAATAATATAACCGAGAAAGGAACATTTGTTATTTCAACCAGAAAATCTATAGATTGCATTAAACGCCTAACACAGACAGGCATCTTATTAAATCCTGATTTTTATTCTCGGTTTTTATTTTACGAGGAGCTTACAACAAAAAGTAATAATTTTTGATATGGACGGATGTTAAACTAATGACAAAACGGTTCTTGCCAACATGGATGGATTTAACCAATTAGAAGCAAGAAGCCACCGGGTCTACGGTTTTTTACGGGGTTTAACAGACTGTAGTTGGTTGGTGGATCCATTCATGAGTTTTATTAACTAAAGACAGCATTTGTATGGACTTACTAGGTATTACCACAGTAAGCTTCTACTGCAATAATAGTTTGCCAGTCGGACCCTGGCACTTTAAGGCCAGTGGCCGCCTGATGACGCAAATGCTCCGACGGCAGGATATGCCCCCTCCACAAGCTACATTTTAATGCTCATGCATTTGCCCGTTCTGTCACAAGCCCAGTATGGGCCTTGATAGCTTGGCTGGCCCTTTAAACCTGCGTACCTAAATGGAGACTCCAGCCATCGCTTGCATTTTCACTGCCTGCTGTTGTTGTTTACCGATCAGGAGACCATGCAAGTGTCTTCTCCATCAGCTGATCCTCAGAGGAGACAGAGGCTCTTCGGAATTTAGCCAATACAGCAACTTTTGTTTGGATACTGATTGAGTTCTAATTTGACTTCTTTTGTGATGCCTAGAACCATGTTTATCTTATATACTACTCTCTCCTATTTTAGTGCAGGAAGGATCTACAAAAGTAGCTGGAACTGGGTAGAATGAGAATGTAGTCTTGATTGTACCGTCTGTCGAAGCCATAGAATTGCTCAGAATCTAGAATACTAGTGTGTTGGTTTTACATATTAATACTGTTTGAGATTCACATCAATTCAGCTACAGTAACAGCCGAGGTGCCGAATGATGGTAATTTACATATTTTTCACCTTCTGCCTTTTACTGGGAAATCATATGCAGAAAATACACTGTTTTAATTATTTGCGTATTCTGATACATGACATGGGTCATTGACTTTCTAATTAAACTCAACACTGTCCATTTAACTCGCAACTCCTGGATGCTTAGTCCTGAGGCAGAAACACAGAGCCCGAGTATTACAAATTAATTTGGAAGAAAGTTTGATACAGATATATTTCTTTTTATTATGAGTGAGCTTTGGAAATCTTGAAAGGAAATATTATTATTAGAACCAGAGAACTGAGCTGATACAAATATAATAGTAGAATACATACATAGTGATTTCTATTAATCAGATTTTTTATCCCATGTAACTATATAATTTTGGGTTCTATATTACAATCAGCAATATTACATTTTTATGGGAACAAACACGGTATAGAACAGTCCTATTATCTCATCATATATATCACATCAACATCTATTACCCTATAAAGCTGTCAGTAAGAGAAACATCAAGGCGAGTCCTTGAACGATATTAAGAGGGGATATTAAACAATGAAAGGACTATCCACAAATCATAGTGGGAGGATAGGAAAGAATCAATGTAAGTTAAATAAATGTATTGTATTTGGGTGCCGGAAGGCATGAACAGGAATGGAACGCTTGACCCAAACAGGCCTTTGTAAAAAAAGTTTGTTACTGTAACATCGTAAAACAAAAGGAAAGTTTTATAAGTTATTTAGAGGTTATCTAACGTTTAAGCTCAAATGCAGGAACGTTTTAATCGTATGAATAGTTAAAAAATAAGGTAACTACTTTTTTTATAATAGCCAGAGGTATAATGTTTTTGATCATGAAATGAAGAAGGTGATCATGCTGTATAAGGCCACATTGTATCACTCAGTTCTTATCCTTGGGTTATCCTCATCTGCTGCCTCATTGCAGTCCTGTATGAAGGCCAGATATTATTGGCTTTGTTAGTACATGCAAGAAACAGGAATACAATGAATCAAACCTAAATATGACACTCATGTACACAAATTAAAAAGTGGACCATGTGTTTTCCCCTCTCACCACACCAGATCTTAGGCAATAGGCCAAGAAACCCACATACAGCTATCACAACCTTGGTAGGACCTGAAAACTATGGTCGTGTCAAGAGATAAACTGTGCCAATGAGTTACAATGAACTGAGTCACAGTCTTTTTGCTTACTCAACTCTGGCCAGAAGGCCAATGGGAAAAGTAGGCTCTTCGCCTCTACTCATTGACAGTGCTTGAGGTACTGCAAATATTTTCCATCCTCCTTGGCCAAATAGGTGGCTTGGATCTTCCTTTGGCGGCCACTAGCGTTTTGGAAAGGAAAAGGATGGGAAAAAAATTGGAATGCTGGTGGCCAAAAGGCTATAACTAACCATCCGCCATATGCCTTGGGACACATACCAACTGTGACATTTATAGATGAGAAACAAAAGCAGGGAAGTGGCATGTGTGACGATAGTAAGCCAGCCATTCCTGGGTGCAAGCCTGTAGACATAGACAAGCCTTTCAGGCTCTATGACACCCCACTCAGTACTTGGATATTCTATACTTCAGCCTGACCACCAAATCAACAAGAAAATAAACCTGTTGTGAATTCAGCCATACCAAGAAAACATTCCTATGTGCTATAAAATAATAATAAAAAGATAGACCGCAGTATTTAGTGCCAAACCAAAGCTGAAGTTAGTTACAAGGTCATTGTTTCAATTGGCCCTGGATACAAGCACCCTGTAGTTAAGGTCATAACGCACACCTTAGGATTTCCTGTTAATGAGGAATAAGGTAACCCTCTTTGAGACTAATGAGAGCAATGAATCAGAACAGCTAATAAGAGGTTTCCATAAAAAGCAATTTTATAGGCAATTAACTATCTAAAAATTGGTTAATGTGCATGTAAAGCCAATCGCAAAATCAGCTAACAATGTTTGCTGACGTACATTCTAAATAAACAAAGAAAATAATAATAATAAAGCTTGCGAGTAAAAAGGAATGATTGGCATCGAATGCCACTATTTTGTATTTAATGTAAAAAAGGCTGCTGTGTTCAGTGCGCTGTAAAACAGTATTTACAGATTACATATGTTGTTTTATTCCATGAATCAACCCTGTTCACTGTTGGAAGGCAAGATTTAAAACAGCGTGCATATGCAAAGAGGGAGCCCACGTAACAACATCTACAAGTGGTCTCCACAGCTTTGCTGTTGGGTAGAAGGTACCATGTCTCACCTCGTCTTTTTGCGTGTTGTATAGAAATCTTTGCTGAAATCATCAGATGGTCCTCAAAAATCAGATTGGTCGGCGTACTGGGCAGAGACAAGAAATAAGTAAAGTGCTCGCTCTAAGTGGATGCCGTCACATCTTCTGAGCAGACGTGTAAGAACTTTAGCAGAGCTTCAGGTGCAAAAGGTCAACTGCGGGAAGCCAGAGACCTTGCTGTTTGGCTACTGAGACGTGACTTCTGACCCGCTCCTGTTTCCAATCAAGACAAACTAGTTACGGATCTTTGTAGTCTGGTTTGGCACAGACTCGGCAGCCTTGGAGAGCTGGGATGAGAAACTTGCAAAAGTAAAGCAGACATTTTGAATGTGGAAAGAACTGGGTCTGAGAAACCAGATTCTTCTCATTTTGCCCCTTTCTGAAAATTGCACTGGCTGAGGAAGTCATGGACTGACGAAACGCGTCCCAGTGAACGTATTGAGCACTTTTTATCACAATTTATCTTATTTATTTTTATGTTTTTTTTTAAATGTAATTATTTGAAGTATCAATAAATTGTTTAAAAACTTTTACATAATACAAAACATCTTGAGTGATTATTCTCAGACAGGGGCTTAAAAGTGTCCATATCTGCCTTTTATGAGCCTAAATTTTTAATTTGGCTCTGAATACGGTGAGCAGGCTGTATAGGTTTTAACATTTTCATTGTTAAGTGATTTTTTTTTTGCACTATGATGCCTCTCTTTGCCTTTTATATTTCATAAACATCTGCATTTGTGAGACATCGATTGAAAACCGCTGACCGACCTATGTACGCTTGAATTTAAGTATTTTAAGGTTACATATTAAATCTATAGATTTAATATTTTATAAGCGCTTGGTTAGAGAAATACTCTTTTTTATTCTTTTACATTTGTACTATTGAATATTTAGTTAGGGGAGTTTTTATATGCACTTTTAAGAGCGTCTCAGCATAGCAGCTTATTAACTATTATTGGTTATCTTATATCTGTTATTTTAAGCGCAGCCTTTTTTTTTTACCTCTTTTTCATCTGTATATGTATATCTATCTAAATAAATATATATATACATATATATATATATATATATATACCTCATAGAGAGATCTGTAAATAATCACCTTCAGCAGAAAGGCATATTTTCTTTAATTATATAAACCCTCAAATCAGTCTTTTTAGTTTGACTGTAAAATTATTCCCGTTTTAATCATAAAATACTGCACAATATAAATTAAGTCTAAACGGCCCTTTATGTAGAAATAAAGCAGGGAAAATCACAATATAAATTAAGTCTAAACGGCCCTTTATGTAGAAATAAAGCAGGGAAAATCAAACTCTTGCATTAGGATAACAAGATTAGGGTAAATTTATTGTTAATGAAATTATACAACAGATGCTTCTTCTCCGCAGATTTCGGCAGCGTGATTGGTTAATTGTGAAGATTGTCGGAACTTACGGGGGGGGCATGCCAGATTTCTCAGTGGGCAAGCTGTCTACCCATCCCTTTTTTTTTTTTGCTATAACAGTAGGCATGCGGAAGGACATAATTCTTCTGTACTTTCCCGGAAAATGTCTGATTCATCTATTTGTCCTAGAGAAATGGGAATTTAATTTACTGCAATTCATCTGGCTGTTTGCAAACAAAAATGAATGCAATAAAGACACAGATTTTTGAGTGGAGCCAGTAACGTATATAAAGATCAGTCATTCAGTCCTTCTATCTATCTATCTATCTATCTATCTATCTATCTATCTATCTGTCTGTCTGTCTATCTATCTATCTATCTATCTATCTAATCTTATCTATCTATCTATCTGTACATTCATGCCTCCTTTTTAATTTGTTTTATAGTTTTATATCTTCAAATGTCTGTGTAGGTATTTGAATATTTATGATTTTTTTTTATTTCCATCTGAACAATTCCACAAAATATTCCAATACCTGTCAACAGTCCCTTCCAATTTATTTTACCTTTCCGTATTTATTTGTGTTTATTTTCTAGAGTGTTTTTATGAGTAAGATTCTCAAGATAACTCTCCATTTGTTGGAAAGCTTTGAAATTTGGCAAATACTTCAACGTCACAGAGTACATTTTGGAGAACCACATCATTATAATAACTTAAAATAGAACAGTCCCAAAAGGAACACTGTAAAAAGTTTTTACTTAATAACTTTGTTATATATTATGAAGGTACCACCACGTTGAGCTTCTGCTGTAAGAAGAACTTGGCTGGCCTCATGAAATTCGCAGGCAAAGCCATACGTTTGGTTACCAATTGAACTATACTTGGTATAGAGCCCTTCCGGCCCTTCTTGTGAAGGGACCAGGCATTCATAACACATAATGAATTCGGAGAGCTGAACACACAACGTTCCTGCCAACTTCTCTTTAGTGAAAATGGATAGGGGGGGAGAGGAGAAAAGTTCCAGGAGAAGGGAACGTGAGAATTGAGAACAGAAGGATCAGAGTAAGGGGTTGCTCCGGAAGAAAACCATAGAATGTGGTAAAAAAGTGAAGCCAGAACGACAAGGTTTATCAGTTGACTCTGTATCTTAACGTAAGCTCGCTTTGACGCAGTTGCCACCATTGTGCGTTAGTCTGCCTGACGCAAGTGCCCCTCATCTGATATGTGGGACCTAACAAAACTGGAACAATAATACATCGTTAAGTCATCCCGGGTGGGCTTTAAAAAAAAATATTCTAAAGTAGTGTGATTGTAGTGGATCTCCAATTGATATCGCCGCTCGGCAGAGAAGTCATTTTCTCTTTCGGTTCCACTGATAGAATGATCATGCTAATCATAGGCCATAATACATAAAATTGTTATTTCTTGTGCAAACATTGGAAAGATTCCTGCCGTTATAGGGCAGTTATGTAGAAGAAGCCATCTGTTTTATGCAGATCATATCTCGCTCTGTATGGGCCTAATTAAACAACAATTCGAATGTGACCTGCCAGCTTGAAGACACAAAATTATATTTTGTTTGGAAATACGTTGAATATACTCAGGCTGGCATATTATGCCCTCTGACCTGTGGATAAATCAGAGTAGATTGCAGAAAAAAAAATATATATATATAATATGAATTTCAAGGGTTGGTAAATGCAATCAGAGACTATGAAATACTTCTATTTCTATTCAGCACAAGGAACACTTGGAAGTTATTGAAATAAAAAAAAAGAAATAATTTTTGTTTAAGTATCTTGAAGAATAGCCAAGCTGTACATTTGTGTAAGTTAAGAAATTGCTTTCACCAGAGACTGATTGATAGGTCAAGAAATGTTAAGTTTTTTTTTTTTTTCTCTTTATTGAAATCAAAAGTGTTTTAAGAACAGAATTGTCACAAAAAAAATGTCTATAGAAAATGGAAAACATATACGATTATGGTAGAAAAAATATAGAATGTCAATTAATGGCTTTTTAACAAAAAAAAAACCCCTGTGATATATATATACGTGTATATAAGTGTATCTTTAAAGAGAAGACTCCAAATTAACACTGTTATACACCGCTATAGATAGGCCATTTGAGTCTCACAATGCAATATTCAATAAATGCCTTATGACATACAAAATGTATTGCATAGAAAGAGTTATGAGAATATCTCACGGGACAATGGACACCAACTCAACGGCCATGAAATTAGCGCAAACTAATAATATTATAGGCTGCCCCTATAGTGGGTTGTAGCTTTGGAGCATCTTAAATCCTAGTGCATTTATGTCATTACAGATTGGTCATCAACCACCCGCAACTGTAGCCTAGAACAAAAACAAGGTAAACTAAGCCCCAGACATAGCAGTGCAGAATCTGTTCATACTACACTCATTTTTCTACAAAACGGGCTTGGGAGCCCAGCAGTTTATCACAGGAGCCCTGCCAGCGTGCCGGATTGGAGAGCTGGGTCTTTTTCTCCGAGCTCCATGGGAGCCAATTGCCTCCATGGACCAAAATGTACACTAATATATCTGGCAGGAGACCCTCGTTCTTGATATTTTGAAGCATTATTCTCCTTTGCTTTGCATGAGGCACTGGTGGTCAAGTGGGACATCTCCCTCGTCTCCCACTTGACCACCAATACCTTTGGTGATCTACTGTAGAAAAGAAAACTAAACAGGCTAATTAGCACCCAGAATGATATTTGTGAAAACGTCGCCTTTTGTATTCGAGTACAATATTGTTCTTTTAGTTTCCCAAAAGTTTGTGGCTCATCTTGTGGAACTTAGAGCTTCAATCCTTTAACTTAATATTAGTTGGATCTGCTTTGAAGTATCGCTGTCTCTTTCACTCCTTTTATTTTTATACTGAGTATTTGTTACGTAATCCGCCATGACCAAACGAAGAACAATTATGTGCAAAGGGCAATCCCCTTAATTCATTTGTTTACTAATTAATTTGAATGCTTGACATGCGATCTATGCCTGGGCCTCTGTTACGCAGAAGCTAATGTATTATTGATAGCTGGAATATATTTTTTTTTCTCCCCGCTACTCTACAAGGACAACGCAACTGCAAATTAAAAGCCGTAATGTCTCCTTAACCCTACAAAAAAACCCACAAAAAAACGGTAACCATAGCAACGCAAATTCAAAGCACATATTTCATATTTTTATTCCCTAAAGATAATCAAATATTGCTACCACCTTACTTACCAAAGAATATCAAGAGAATTAGGGGAGCCAATTAATGTCTCTTCTCCCACAGACAGCAAACAGCTTTTATTTCTAGGCCTTATTAAAACACACATTTTCAAAGTAAAAAAAAAACCATATAATATTTATATGAAAGAGCTGCAAGGTAACCGGCCCACAAGTTGATTGAAAAAAAAAACATACAGAATTACTGTACAAAAGAACGCGTGGATGTAATAATTTCATAAAGCATTTTATGTACTTTTTGTGATTATGGTGCTTTAAAAAAACCGCAGAGGTATTATGTGAAAATAGTTATTATTAAGCTACAAATTGATTGCGCTGCATGCTCAGAAACAGTCAATTAAAAAAAGAGCAGCGGTAATGAATTTTGATTAAACGCGCGCTCGGTGATTGTGCCGCGGTCCCCAGGCGCAGAGCTTTGTAGAGGTTTAAAGGATGACAGACGGAAGTGTTGAGACGAGAAGACGCATTACAGTAATCCTTACGCTACCGGTAATCAGGGGCGGACAAACGGTCATTTCGCCACCATGGTATTTACAGATGAAGACCCATCATTCTATGTTACCTGAAGGGGTGCAGAGCTTTTGTAGCCATTTGTGGAACGTCTACCTTTAAAACGGTGACTTCCACCAATACATAAATGGTACAAAACCATGTGTTTGGCTTCTTTTCCCAAACTTATGCCCACTGAATTGTCTACTAAGGAGTATTGAAAGACTTTCACCTACTTTGTGGCATATGCTGCTCTAGGTTGACTAGGCCCAGGCCCAGCAGGACCAAAGGGGTGGCAGCTCCTCTCCTGCATAGATGGGAACCTGATCGCCCTATTGAGAAATCGGGCTCCCTGCAACACCACTACTCAATGGGCCAGTTAAAGGGGAGATTACTGATCTCCCCAACCAGCCCATTGACACTATGGAGGGCTATGTCGGGTCTAGTCGATGCTTTCCTTTGAAAAGTAGAGTGCTAACATATGACATCATAGCCAGACACCTCGTAGTAAGGACAGCATTGCGGAGGGGGCATCAGGTGGCTCTGGGTTATGCCTAGGGCTGTGCAAAAGGTCAAAAAGCCACCTGTGTAGAGCTTTTGTGTTATTAGGGTAGACTTTCACCCCATGAACACAACAGATATTAGGGGAGCTCTATCATTGTATGTAATTTTTTTAAGCTTAAATAGAAGCATTCTTTACAGCAAGGGCAGTAAAGCTCTGGAGTGCACTACTTATGGCAAAGTTAACCAGAGGCAACGTGGATGTTTTTAAGAACGGACTAGATATTTTTTTCACTATTATAATTATTATTGAGGTGTGTATTCATTTAAATAGCGGCTGATATAGGGAATAATTCACAGTTGTGATGTCTTGGAAGGGTTGATGGACTTTCTTTTGAACCTCAATAACTACAGAGCTATGCAAGTTCTGAATCAAATTCCTAAAATCGTTATAGAAAATTACGAAAGCAGCCAAATAGGTTCTTCATAGAAAAAAAGACAAAAAAAAACACCAGTTTATCAGATCATAAGGATTATTTTAGCATAAATTGAATGCAATGTATCATTTTATTGCCTTACTAAGCTGAATTTCATTTCTAATATAGTTAGGTGGGGAAAAAAATTGTTTATTCGGAACCTTCAAAGTCCGAAAATGAGTCTTTGTTTAAAAAACAAATGTCCGTGGCATTTTAGAAGACGGCGAAGGGATCGCCAAATACATTAGGCGCAAGAATGTTGTCTTTGAAAATCTATTCGCTCCGTTAACTGTAGACAGCTGGTAGAGATCGATATTGCAGCCCATCAGCCGCGTATAGGGAAAAACTGTAATAGTCTCAAACTGAATACCAACACATTCTACAGAAATTGTGTTTAGTGGGAAATTGCCGGTTGGTGCCTTGAGCCCGTACTATAAATTGACAGCGTGATTAGGCTTATACATTCTGTCCTACCTGCATCATAGGGTAACAAAACTGTCAGAAGTAGCGATATTTCTTTGCCGCTTCCATGGTTGCCCATAACCGAGGACACATATACCTTTTCGGTCTGTCGTTCCCTTTATAAAGGAGGGTCTGAAAGCGCTAGGTATCTGTTACACCCCGTCTATGATTTTGGGGTCTCCATACCTCTTAGCCCGTAGCTACTTTTTGTTCGTATTGGTAGACACAGTACATTAGAAAACCATTGATTTCTCAATATGATTACTGCTTTTGCCCTTCTACAAACCTGATTTTATTTTAATTAACCCATAGACAGCCAGAGCACAACCCCCCCCCGGGATTGAAAAGCTCCAGACGGTATCATGCACAGGAATGATATTTAAGGGGAACGAAAAGGTTTCTACAAACAATGCCAGGGAGCATCATGCAGAACAAGGTTTTGTTCTCATAAAACTGCACAAAAGTTATTCCGCTAACTGAAAGTCTGCACATAACCTATTTCCCAGAAATCTTTACGTGTCATGGAAGCTGCGTCTGTCCTTTTGCTGCACCGATATACATAAACACACGTAGGCATAATGCACACATATATTATATATATATTATATTATATATTATATATATATTATATATAAGCATATATTCATATATAAATATACATATATACACACAGAGATAAGCATAACCACATGCATTCATGCATATAAATCCATACACACACCTGAATACACGCTGACTTCCTCTGCCGGCAGAGTATCTCTGTTTCTGTTTCTCTGCTGGCTGGAGATCATGACACATTAACTCTGACCTTTGCCTTTTCCTTACAGAGAGCCATACAGCCGCCACACCTTCCTGATCCTGTCACGTGACAAGAAGTAGGAAGCCGACTTTGTCATCATGGTGGCGTCTGTCTGCAAATACCCCTGCTGCAGGAGAGGGACCCCTGCACCAAGTGGGGGCCCCTGCCTGACCTCCCATGCCACCGAGCACAAGTACTGTATGCATACTGTGCGGTGCAGGCTAATACAAAAATTGTACTGCAAGCACTTGACACACATGCACTGGGGCAATTATTCTGCTTGCCCCATTGTTAGCCATCACTGCTGACTAATGAAAGTCTATGGAGCAACAAACTTTATTAGCATTGCCATAAAGCATCTGCTCAGTGTGGAGTTTGGGCAGGGAAAGTCACCCAAAATCACATGACTGACGACAATGGCGGCCTCCAGGTCCAAAGATAAAATGTTTATTGGAGCAAAATGAGGAAAAACCAGGTTCTTGTCAATGCCGACCTACATTACAGTATACAGCGCTGGGGTTTATATGAGAAAATATATATTTATGAGAAAAACATTTTCCCCCCTTTAATTTATCAGTTGTTATTAACCTGTGAGTTCAACTGATTCACATAGAAATCACGCGCAATGCATTATAACAAACCCTTTGATAAAACAGGAGATTTAACAATTATAAGCAAATTATCATTTTCGGTTGCTTTATATTCAGTGTACAAAAAAATATATAATTCATGTCAAAAATAAAACAAAATGGGTAATATCATACTGACAAACAGGGAACGTGTCTATAACTTTCTTATTGTGTTTTTACTTTTGATTATAATTTAAAATGAGGAGACACGCGGATAGAATGTTAAAAAAAATATTTTCCGGCAGAAACGTGAAAATGTTAATTGCGAATCATAATCAAACTTGACAAGATGTAGCAGAAACAATGCCGGTATTAAGGGTGTCTAAGTAATTCTGTATTCCACCCTAAAGGATTTATTGTAATTTAATGTTAAAATTGCATTTAAATCCTATGAGATATGAATATGTGACTGAATTGTAATGACGCTAGAAAATGTAGAACGTATCAGCGTAACCTGCCGACGGAAATGCGGGGCTTTAGAAGAAAAATAATCAACAAAAAAGGGGGGCTACACTATTGCGACAAAACTTGTATTGTATGGGACAGCTGGCACCTTCTGGCCCAAAGGGCATATAAAGCCCGGTCCCCGCAAGTAGCCCCTCATATTGAGAAATCAATGGCATATAAAGTCAGGTCCCCCCAAATAGCCCTCATATTGGAAATCAATGGCATAGAAGCCAGCCCCCCCCCGTAGCACCTCATATTGAGAAATCAAGGCATATAAAGCCCGGTCCCCCAAGTAGCCCCTCATATTGAGAAATCAATGGCATATAAAAGACAGCCCCCCCCAAGTAGTCCCTCTCTGACCATTCCCTTTGTGTATATTATATATATATATATATATATATATACACACAATGGGTTAAAATAAATCATGAGCCCATATGTATCTATATTTGTAGCTAAGGATTTGTCTATATCATTATACCCTGAAAGAAACCTTTTGCTTAATTACAATGCCACAATGTAATTAGAAATTGCATAAAAAATTATTAAAAAATTAAAATAAAATGAGAGAATTTGTTGACATTTCGCACGTTAAAAGAAATGAAAATTTCCAGACGACTTGAATTTTTTTTTCTCCAAAATGGCTCAATTTTTTCTTGTTCGTAGAATGCAGAATAGATGCAGAATTGGCAAAACCAACTGCCTCTTTTCTTATATTTGTTAATTGTTTCCAACTGAGCTGTTTCCAATGGGCTTAAAACAAGAAAAGAAAAAAAAAATAACAATTTTTATGATAATGATGCTATTGTTATTGTGTTCCTCATTCTGTAAAGTAGGTGTCAATGTCTTGTTAAGTATTATTTAGGTAATAAATGCCTCTTATGAATGATTAGCTGTTTTTGAACAATTTGAAATGATGTCATGCTGAGAATTACATTAATTTTAACTTTTCTTTTTTTCATAATGTATCCACTGACAAATCTTTTCAAATAAATAGTTATTATTACAGTTAATAAAAATGCGTATACCATAAACTATTACGTATAATTAGCAACTTATCGCAATTCAGGATATTGCAGTGACTCTTTTGTTTGACACAATAGAATAAACTAGATTTCATTTACAAATAAACTTGGATTGGCGTCAGCTTTGTATGCCAAGTAACAATTGCAAAAAAATAAATGTATTTAGCCTCTTTTGTGTCTTTTGTTCTCCAGACTAATGTAAAACATGTTGGCTACAGTAGCGTTTTAAAACAATAGTAATTTGTGCGATTTTCCAAAATTGTATAATTAAATAAACTAAAAATATCTAAAAATATCTAAAAATATTCCATACATTTTATTAAATTTCCATCTGATGTGTATGGCATGGGAGCACCCTGATTTTGGGATTGTCTTGTTTCCCCATCCCATTAATTTGCTCCTTCCCTTTGGTGGAAGACAGTTGACCTGGGTTAGACTGTGATAAGAGAGGGGGTGACACCTTCCGGCCCAGGGGCCTAATAAAGCCCATCAGCCCCATGCCCCCCCCACACACATACGCACTGGCTCACAAAATTACAGACTTGCGCTAACACAAACTTACATTAGCATACATGTACTCATACTCAACACACTCATACTAACACATACTACATCACACACATACACATTCATGCTCACACACAAACACACACATACATATTCATGCACACAAACACATGCAATGTTTTTTTTATAAGAGCTGTAGGTGACAGTTTCTCTTTGATGGAGTCTTCTTATGATTTGGGTAGATGCTAAAACCCTCCAATGTGTGCTTATTTTGTGTTTATTACATATAGATTACGTAGTAATAAAGGTTATAAAAAGACACAAGTCCTTCAAGTTCAAACCTGCTGTTGACCTATAAGAAGGAAAAAAACACCGACGTTGAAGCAATTTTCATTCTTGATCCCAACATGGCCTGTGATGTCTCACTTTGCTAAAAAAGTGCGTTTCTGCATTGTGTTGTCCAAATCCTTACGGCTTTAAGCTTCTCCTACCTCCCCCCCATTAATTAATGACTTGCGCTAACACGAGGAGACATCTAGAGAAGAAAATAAAAACTTGCCGATCGCTCTACGATGTGAGTGCTGGTAATCCGTCCTTCTTTATTGGTTCATAGTATCCAACACTTTTTTCTTTATTAATATTCATACCAAAAAACTAAAAGGCTAATTTGAATCGTTTCGCAGTTCACATTTTTTTTTCACTTGCTTTGTTAATTCCCATTAGCAAATTAAAATGATATGATTGATAAAACGTATTTGCCACTTTTGCGCTAATGAGACTGATAAAATAGGTGCCATCGTCCCTCGTTGACATCAATCTAGCATAAAACATAGCACATATTCTTAGGCAAAATAAATTGGGTCTATCACTCATTAATTAAGTCAGTTAATTTGTAATTGGCGTCATAAGGGCTAGGTCCTTCAATTTAGACAGCCCAATCGTTAACGTTTGAATTTTAGGTATGGTGTGGACCTATGTGCTTAACTTAGGCTGCAAAACAAAACCCACCATTCATCTAACGACACACAGGTCGACCCAGATGACCTACGTTGAATTCCCACCGGGTCCAACTATGGTTGAACTAAGCCAGAAGGTCAATGCTGTCCTTGTTAAACTTATCAAAGAGAATGCCCAAACCGATAGAGCTGGTATTTCGTAAGAACTCTTAAAACGCTAATGAATCTTGGGCCAGTGTGGTCCTTATTGGATTGGCGCTAAAAGTGAAAACGGTAAGGATTTACACAATTGCTTTTGTGGCTGTTGGTTCCATGGCGCTACACCAAGTCTTTAAATAAAGGAGGTCCATTGTTCAATTGTGTTATTGGGCCTCTCCAGCTCTATATGAATGTTAAGTGCATATTACAGCTCATGGGCGCCAACGCATTTTACTGCATACAAATTGGCGCATGTACTCTATAGTTATTGGAGTTCTTCTCTCTCATTTAACCCCTCCCCCAGCTGCTTCTGCTGAATCTATGTACATTTTTTGGGCATGCTCAAATTATGCACAAAAAAAAATTTATATATATTATATTATATATACAATATATATATATATATATATAATATTATATATATTATATATATATATATACAATATATATATACACACTACCACCAACTTAAGTGGGAGCTCAGCTGCCATTGACTTTAATAGCAGTGCTACTGAGCATGTGCAGGAAAATGGACATGCATTAAAACAAAATTGTATTTTTATGTTTCAATGCATGTCCATTTTCCTGCACATGCTCAGTAGCACTGCTATTAAAGTCAATGGCAGCTGACTTTACCAAACAGATTAACCAGGGCCCAAACAGATTTTTTTTGCCATCAAAAAATTACATTAAAACTCAGCAACATTGGGGAAAATACCGGTATAACAACCATAAATATATATATAATTATATCAAATGTTCATTAATCCCGACATTAGATAAATGTGGATAAGCATTTTTGTAACGAAGATCAAAAGTAAATTGCCTTAATTTTCAAAACAGCCAAATACCTATTTTTCTGCAAACTACAAGGTGCATTTTATAGTTTAGAAACACACAGATGATTGAGAAATGGTCGAAAATCTCCTTTGATGGTGGATTTACACTTTCTAGGTCATTTTCATTATTTAAAGTGCCTGATGACAGCAATCTCTGCCACTTTACCACGAAATGTATGCTTTCAGGGCCACCATTTTCTCGTTTGCTGTCTGTTTGCATGGAAGCTGTTAACGCTTCGAAAGCCATATTAATGGAAAAAACGGATCGGGCTGACTCAACATTGACTTTCTATTTATTTACTAAAGCAAAACCAGAAGCTGTACTAAAAGCTGGAAATGTGCGAATTTGTGTTGACGTCAGCGGGTAGCCCTGGCAGCATCCCGCACGTTCCCGGGTATGTAGATCAGTGGTACAGCCTTCCATCAGGGTGGTAGAGGGTAATACAGGGAGGGAATTGAAACATTTATGAGGTCGGCATAAGACTATTTTGAGTAAAAGACAAGAACAAGCACTGAATAGGATTTGAGATTGAGTGAATGTGTATTTTTATCCTTTAGTTTTTAGTAAATAGATTTGAGAGTTTCTCTCCTATGACCTCAAAATATTATGACATAGATCATGAATCTTCACGCGAATCCCACCGCTGCAGCGGTGTTACTGGGATAGGTAGGAGTGTGACAAGCAGTCTTAAGAAGTAAAACATTTTTATGTCCAAAAAGGTAATAACTTTACATCAAATCTGATCTTCAGCAACGCTCTAAGCGTCACAAAATAATGATATTATTTAAAGACTTGATGATTTCACTTAACGGTTACAGGCAGAAAAGTTCAATTTATATAAAATCCTATGCTGGGAATGAGCAGAAAGTGATAGATGTTGGAGGCAAGAGGAATCTATAAATACTAGAGGCCAGAGGAAAAAGACAGAGAGAGAGAGAGAGAGGGAGTACATACGTGAGATAAAACGGGTGAGAGAAAGGATAAGGCAGCGAGGCGTCCGGAGAGACAGAGAACAAAGACATGCATATGAAAATAGAAAACGAGGAGAAGGAGAGAGGAGGACGAAGAAAGAGGAAGAAAGCAGGAGAAACAAAGAACAAATGATACCAAGAAAGGGAGAAAAAAAAGAGAAAAGTTAGAACCAAAGAGTCATTTTTTTTAAAAGAAACTTTACTGAGAATCAACTCGCTCTCTCCGTCTCTTAAGCCTTTGATAAATTGGTTGGGGTCACCTCTGGGATGCTTCGGATTGGGATGCGCGCCAGGTTGTAGGCTTTTGTAGCGCAGATAAAAAAAAATGCTAGAAAGACGAAAAGTGGGTTGCACGTTAGATAAGGATAGCCTACGGTTTGGCTCTTAGTCCCGAGAAAGCAGAAATCCGTGATGAGCAGGCAATTGTCTCGGACTGTCATGTAAAATGTATTGTTATATAGTTAGCACGCGTGTTTGACTTAGTGCCATATATATATATATATATAGAGAGAGAGAGAGACTTTGTAGTACAAGACACTTGTGTCGCTTCAAAGTCGAGACCAAGAACCGGTTAAATCTTGACCAGGTGGGCCGAATGGTTCTTATTTGCCATTAAATTCAATGTTTCCATGTCGTCATTTAAAGCCAGATGAAAAAGGGAAAAAACTGGTTCTTTTGGGAGTCTCTTTAACTTAGGCCTTAGGGTTTCTGATGCTTGGTATTCGTAGAACGGGTAGATATTCAATCTCCTGAAAACATTTTGAATTCAGCTCATGAGTTCTCCCGAGGTGGTAGGGGAGAGAGAAGAAAATGTAACATATCTAATATTCCTCCTTTGTCCTTCAATATTATATCATATTCACTTAACAGCTAGGCAGTAAATCAGCTTTTATTATCAGACTGTTGTTTGCTTAAAACCTTCTCATAAACATAGACAATAAAGTGAAGTTGATACTGCATCATTTTTAACACAGCCAGAAATGGTTTTAGTTCCTGTAATTATTCCACCCCGGTCCATGCTTTGACAGAATGCGGCTCGTAAATCCACATTCTGCAATAGTGCATGTATTGAGAATTTTACTGAGCAATAACTAATGCTTGGTGGGGTTTTTTCTAAGGAAATACTGCAGCAAGAAGACCACGCGGGTACCAAGGGCTTGCGTTACCAAGAGGCCGATGTAATGTCATGCGGAGGGCCGGATTGGCAATGTCTAGACGGGACTTTGAGGTCAGAGGCTGCCTGATGACATAAGAGAGGCTGCGGACTGGATTAACGCATCCACGCGCCCAAGATTTAATGCCGCCTGGGGCGAGGTTTAAAATGCCGCCCCCCCCCCCGCCGGTACTTACCTTTAAACAGTCCTGCGGTGAGTCTCCCGCGCTCAGCATTATAAGCCGGCTCACAGAGGAGAGGGGCGCCGAGCGGGTAAGCAAAAACCACTCCGCGTCCGTCTCGCCTCCGCTTAAAAAAAAAAGCGCTTGAGGCGGCAAACGCCCCCCCCCCACGTTGGCAATTGCCCCACTCGGCTCCATTGTAGGGCCAGCCCTGCATCTATCTGAAAAAAGTTGTTCTATGGACTGCTAATAAAAAATGGTTATTTATTATGAATTTCACTTGTGTTCCGATGGTTATAAGCTCTATAACAGTTATAAGCTCTACCCTTACGCGAACGCACCCACGTTGTGTATCTTATTTCTATACGACACAATGTTATGTTGATATCTTAGGGTAGATGAAGATCTTTTTATGCTGTGTTATAATACGCTCTAACCACCGCACGATTGCCCATTGGGGGATTTAGAAACCTCGTAGTAGTTTCCATCTCAAGTTGTTATTATTGTTAATAAACAATTATGAACTCATTATCTTTTTAATCTTGCGGTCTATCACCCCCTTACTGAGAAGGTGCTTTGTGAAAAGGCGATAAGTCTTTAGATGAACTTTCGGCAAGTCGACTAATTAACGGAATCTTCCGGGACTCCGGAGTTCAAGTGCGTATCGCTGTAGGATTATTCAATCGCCCTTCTTACCTCTCCGCAGTAATCTGCTACAGTGTGAAACAGACAGGACGAATCTCCCACTGTCAAACTCACTTATTATCAATGGGAAGAGGCATCTGTTATTGTCAATGTTACAATTTTAACCAGTTCCACCCCAAAAGAAACATTTTTCTCTACTTTGTATCCAGTTTCCAGAAAATCGACGGGATATTGAGTGTAAAGTGTAAATATTGGATCCTCCTTTCCTTGCGTTACCTCTAAGGTGAGCAATTTAAAAATCAATATTTTATGATAAAATAATATTAATATCTTGGGGACCAAACACAAACGAACTATTCTTCGGTCTCGTTTTCAGAGAACGGAGGGAATATGGGAAGCTAATGTTTTTAAAAGTTTGTAAAAGCTTTTTGTATCTTAGAAAAAAAGCCTATTGTGGGCGCTGAAAGCAATTATTGACTTTAACTTGATATTTATATCCGTATGAAACATCTTTTTGTATAAAGTGCTTTAAGTGTCTTAGCAAAACTACAGTTCTTAATTCCCGACAATGGAAGTTAATTCTTTCTCTGTTTTTATAGAATTAGGTTAAAAAAAAAAATGTAATTTAGTACAAGTTATTCATTTAAGTCAGTGATAAAGAACTTACTTTAGGTTTATCACTTTGGTTAATCTGAGTTATTATGGATAATTTAGTTTAACATATTCATTAAAAGATCTCCTAATTATATCGCTGCGAGGACATGAAATTAGAAAATAATTCCAAGGACGTAAAGCCCTTTATTGTGGATCGTCGGAAGGGCCGGGGGCCGGGTAGGTTCAGAGCATCTGAATCACAGCAGGGGTTAAAATGTGTGATTCCGATAGAGCTGGAGACTGTTGGTAGACAGAATGCTAAACACTACTAATGTGCCTCTTCTGAATATGAACACGAAACGAGTGAGATCTAGCCAACAATTATTCAAACCAAGAAAGAGGATGGGATCTGACTTTCACATTGCTTGAATGGTGAAGGTTAAATATCGACGGGGTAATATCTTGGTATTTTAGTCAATGGTTAACCAATTATTTGACTTTACTGATATGTGAAATAACCACTCGGATTTTAGCTTCAAAAATATTCAGTTAAAATAAAAAGCGAGAAGGGAGAGGGGGGGCAGTTCTCAAAATTTGGGACTGTTCAGCGTAAAACTGGACAGTTGGGAGGTATGGCCCTTGAAGTTAAAGGCCAGCAGCCAATGAATCACAGGTTTGATACACAATATGTAGCCACCTGTATCCACATAAGCTAGAGGATTACGTTGGGTGTGTAAACTTAGTGAAAGCATGAGTAGGTGAGAGTAGGTGGGAGCTGACCCGGTGGTCTGCGCTGCGGTGGGTGTATTTCCACAGGGTCTGCCCGATGATCAGGAGTTAATTAAGGTGCGTCCTGACAAAGTAAGTGGTTGCAATATTAAAAAGCTTTAAAACAGATTTAATTCTCTTATTTGAATTTCTGATGTCACCACTTTTGTCATATTAAGTCAGTAAGGTAAGACTCCAGAGAGATTTATATCAACAAAAAAATTGATGCACTTATAGACACAAATATATGTTGTTAGGGGACAACTTTAAGTCTGTAAATGTAAATTAATTACAAACAATTAGATTTTGGTCACAGTTAAAGTTTTAACAGGTTGTAACATGCAGGATTCTCCGATCTCTATATGGCACGAATCTTAAAGAAAAGATTGGATCTTTATGTTCTTGAGAAGTGTTACCTCTAAGGTGAGCAATTTACTGTGAGCGAAGCCATGATTAATGAACCATACCCACAGCTAAAAAATGAAACATATTAATACAATGCTTATATCGGAGCATTTGGTAAATTGTGTATAGTGTAATAATGAATAATATAATGTCTGAGGTTATAATGGGTGAATAAAACTTTTCGGAATATAATCACCTTGGACCGCCTAGGCACAGATTAAATATTCAATTTGCTTTGTTCCAGAACATTGCAAACTAAGGCATAGACTGCAAAAAAATAGAGATATTTCTTTAGATCCGTAGTCATTGAATGTGATTCATACCAAGACATTCACGTAATAAAAAAGAGAATGTCTGATATTTCTAAATTGTAATAACAGTGTTCATGCCGCCTTGGATTTAGTCATCTAAAAACAGAAAGACTGTGTTTTTGTCACATTTTCTTTCTCTTTCGTTTCATTTCTTATTGAACTGTACAATATGATTGAAGTTGGGATCATGGACTTCTTTAAGCCAGAGCTAGAGCTACCAAAAGCTTCTAGGTGCCATTTGCCAATATGTAGGAGGAATAGTCCTCTTTGATAGAAGTCCCCCACTTAGGTCTTCTACTTTTTCAACACAAAGCAGGCTGGCCAGACCAAGAGGAGCTCTTAAGGGATAGTAAGGTGATCAAAGATTTGTGCAGACCCCTGTAGTACCATTTTCACATGAATTAACATGGAGTGCTACCATGTTGTCCTGTATTGTAAAGGTAGAAGACACGGTAGATGAGGTTCTCTGCAAATCTAAGGGGACAACTTGGTGTGCTGCCCTGGATTGGGCTTAGGACAGTGGCCTTCATAACCATTTAGACATGTATCTTCATGCAGTGTTTGTAGACAACCATGGCTGTGGTTGCCTATCCTGATATAGCTGTCCTTAATGTAAGACCAAGGTCTGATTAAGATTTGAGTCCTTAATGCAGGAAATAATGACTACATGGGTCAAATTATTCTACTCTCCGGCCAAAATATGGCGCTATGTAGCCTACCGTCCCAACCAAAAGCACTGTGGAAAATCTGTAGATTTCCCAAGTAGGTGTAAAAGAACAAACCTAATTTAAACTCAATAAATGAAATTGATCATTGTGTTCTCAATATGTAATAGCTTCAGTAAATCAGAGAAAGTTGTGTAATGAAAGCTTCAAAATGAGTCTACCACCCTGATGAAAAGACTCCACAGATGCACATAAGTCATTTCACGTTTCCCCACTCCTTAGACAATCTCCCTTCTCCTCCGAATCCACTTCCACTTTTGTATATTTAAGACTTTAAGGTATTTCTTTTAAAAAGCTAATTTAGGGGTTTTTTTTTTTAATTGTAAACCCATGAGAAACAATTGAACAGTAAAACTGTCAAGCAAATCTCTTTTATCAAGAAGCGAGCCTGAGCCTGGGACCTCTACTGAATTACAATAGCCCACTTTTGCCTTGGTTCAGCAGAATTTGACTGCTGTTCTAACAGGAGGGAAGACATTCCTTTAAATTCCGTTCAGCTGCGAAGCCGTTATTCTGAAATATTGTTTTTATTAGCGCAACGCAAACAAAGTAAAAATGGAGGCCATTTCTAAAGATACACAAAAAAAATGTTGCTAATTAATGCATGGGAGAGAATTTAAGAGACGAAGAACAAGGCTGGAAAGGAAAAATAAGTCGAGGCGTTATGTCAAGTCGTAGAATGGAAAGTTTGGCTAAACATCAGAAATAGAGAATTATATGAATTATTTTATTTTGGAATTAAAAGAAAAAGAAATTTGCATTCACTTTAGAAATTTAATACTTTTTCCGCAAGTGATTTAGATTGATTTTTAGGGAACTTTATGAAGCTCAATTATTACTTTACCTGTAGCAGATGAAATTCAGTCTAGTAAGGATTTTGGCAGAAGCGGCCTATTGTTACTTGTAGGAGCCTGGGGATGTAATAATATGTTCCTGGAATTTGAGGAACCATAAAAATAAACCTGAATAAGACAAATGCAGAGGAAAGGCATCAATATTGTCTAATACTGGAAGCAAAGCTACAACAAAAGACTTATTTAGAAGAGCTATCAATAATATCAGGGTAAGCATGTCGGTTCCTTATGAAATACACAGGGAAGGAGTAGGGACGGACTAAGGATTACCTTAGAACCTTAGAATCTGTAACCAATGTAGACCTTGTGGGGATAGAGCTAAAAATCAACCACATGGGAGAGACCCATGAGTTGGGACTCACCACTAAGTTAGAGCCTGGCCAACAAGAGAAGCATGAACCGAGTTCCACTTTGGCCACAGAACCTTAAAAATTCAAAAAAAAAATACGAATTTGTGGGTTCCTGTAAATGTCTGCAGATGAGGAAAGAAACACTATGAAACAAACGAAAAAACAGGAGAAAGATCCAAATTTTCTTTTGAGATACATTGAGTTTGGCGTCTATTTACAGTGGACGTCCCTATAAAGACAACCTCCAGATACACAAGACTGGTAAGGTTCATACCATTGGCCTGACTATGAGTCATTATAATATTATATCATGTTATAACGTCGTTACAAGTCGTTGAAGACAATTTGTGGCCAAGTAGCCAACCCATACCTCCAGGCCCTCAACGATTTTACCTTTATAGGCTTGATCTATGGTTCATGGTTCATGGTTGTGAGAGTGGGCACGGATATTAAGTGTTTTGGATTTTAAGTCTTGGAATCAACCAGTCTATGAAATCAAGCGTGACATTGTTCATATCATGCCCTAGAATTGTAAACAATACCTTTATACAAAGTATGAAAAGAAAAAAAAAAAAGACTGTTAGAACACGAAATATTTTAACATGCCACAAAGTTAAACTGAAAAAAACCCCAGTTTTTGTCACTTTTTATCTTTCAATGTATCTTTAGTACAATTCTACATTATTTTGTAATAAAATTGAAAATGCCATTGTTATTTAATCGTGTGAAAAAATCTGTATGATTTTTTTTGCAAAGCTGACACTGTATTGGAATTTCCAATAACAGGTCCTTTTTAAATTGCGAAAATGTAATTTTTACTTTTATGAAAATTGAACAAAACGTACAGCTATCAAAAGTTTCTCTGCCTTCCTCTACTGTTCACCCAGGGGAATTCCATTTTCAACGAGATGTTATCTGACGCTTTTTGGCTCTCCTAGATGTTATGTCAGCTTTATCCGAGCAGGTCACCCTCGTTCACGTTTCCTATATCTAAATGAAATAAACCCTTCAAATAACTGCCTCGGAAAAATAGGTCTGAGAAGCAATCGACAAAGATAAATAGATATGGATTTCTGGTAACCTCTCTTGAAAGAAGAGGCAAGCGTCTCAAGCCGTCTCTGCCTTGTAGGAACAACTCCCAATCAACGTTAATGATACAGTCCATTCCTTGGCGAGCCTCTTGATACGAGCTTCACGGTAGCAGCGGGATGAAAAGCTGTCACTCATTTTATAAGCAGAGCTCTTCTTTTTGAGCATTACTTTAAACATCATTTTTCCTGCAAATTGCTCCATTGTACAACAAAAGTTTCCTTATCTATAATTTCAAATTTATTCTTACTTATTATTATTATTATTTTTCATGGTTGGCTAGTTCCCACCAGTAACACCAGATAAATGAAAACGGTTATTTGAGACTGATTAACAGAACTCAATAATATATTGATGTAATCCTGGTTCGACAGACGTTACGAGCCAACCAAACAACGTTAGATAAATACGAGAGCCGGTTTTTGACTTTTTCATTTTTTTAACATTTATTTCATTTTTTTTTTTTTATCAGACGCTTTGAAGGGAGAATCGTTTTTTCAACGTTCCATTTGACAACTGAATTAAACTTGAGATATTCTATAGGGAGCTCTAGTGAATTCAGCTAAAAGCATGTCAAATATGGATAAAAAGAGCCCATTTAGCTTCGCTTTGGTATGTCTACTTGTGTCGTAGTTGAGATGTATTAGTAGAAATTAACAATATTGGTTTTTATGCCTGTAAGCCACCTTGAACAATATGTTATGACATTTTTTTAAGGTAGTGACAGGATTCTTGAAAAATGTTGCCCAATTTGTTATTTTTACCTTTTTTTATTTTATTGTGCATACTATATATCCAATGGCATAGTACAAATGCAGGTGTGTGTAGGGCAAGGGATGGACTGGGGATTAAGACCAATTTTAGGGCTTTAGGGCCAGCAGCCAATAAATGTCATCCATGTTGCAACCTGCTGGATACACGAGACCGCATGCAGTGTACAAATTTGCCACATGAGCGTCAAATATGGTACATGGAAGCGCCATTGGGTATTAGTCAACCGGTTTGCCGGTTCTCCTCTTCTCCTACTTTACTCTCCTTTACTTCTCTAAACGTTTTCACTCCAACTTCTTCAGAAACAATCCCTCTACATCTACTAATTTCCTCAGAATCCATCACCCCTCCATGCCATGGAGAAAACAAACGGGCAAGGTATCGGAACCCATCCATGCCAATGAGATGCTAGCTTGCTGACCAGTTCCATCGGTAAAAAAGACACAGAGAATGGAGAGGCTTGGTGGTCGCCAGTTTTTAGTATAAATGTCAAAAGATGACCCGTCATTGAAGAAAGATTCATAAATGTTCACTTTCTCCTGATTAGAAGCTTGAGGACTTCGAGCTGCTGTTCAGCCACCTTAAGTTTAACGGAACTGCCCAAGAAAAAGCAGCAGTTCCTTAAAATCAATAGCCACTTCTCATCTGATACACAACGTTAATCAGGGCAAACAATACATTTTATTAACTTCTAATTGGATTTGGGATGCAAGTCGAATTTAGTGTAGGAGTGAATAACGGATAAAAAAAACCCAGGGTATCAAAATTGGTCAGCGTTAAGCAATCAAGGAAACTAATCCTAGAAGATTCTTGAAGACAAAGGTTATACTAACCTGTACCAAGTTTCAATAGGAGTTTTATCCGACATTGATCACGACTGAACTCATTTACTTCGGGATGCAGAAATCAGCTAGGAGGGATAATTATCTGCTGGTAACTTAGGTATCACTGTCTGAAGGTTCCTCCTCTGATAGATAAATGCAGATTTACAAACTAGAATAAAACCTATTTTTTTAATTGTTTACCCATCTGAATGTGAATCAGAGCCGAGCTGGGTAAACCACCATTCTGTCTGCATTTCCCCACCGCCAATCACATAATATCTCCTGTTTAATAGTGAGTGCCTGAAATTTATTAAAAACATAGAAATGGATATTGCCATATTAAATCCAGAGTAGAATTTTTTCCGCGGGAGCCATAAAATAACTCATCTGATAGCTTACCAGGTTTGGCTTGTGGCAAGGGTTAAACGACCATTCATTTAAGACTTGTATGAGAAGGGCAGATAACATACTTTTTTTTTCTTGCTGGTTGTATCAGAATAATGCAATCTGAACTTTTTTTTAAAAAAATTCAGCAAAATGAATTTACGTACAAAAAATATGAGGTTGCATTAAAAATGTGTGTTTTTAAATATAACCATTTTAGACTTAAGTGATAAAAATCATTACTTTTTCCATTAAAATGTCATATTTTTTGGCCTAAAGATCCCACGTCTCACTGATTTTTTGTATTTACTTTTTGATATCTTTGCCAAGAGTAATTTTACACCGGTGCCCACAATGGCCAACGTCTCTTATGTCTTTGTGTGCAACAAAGTTGCACACTGGTGTATATCTACTATTGATTGTATCTTAGTAAATTAGGGAGTCATTAGAAAGATGTTATCTAATTGGAGAACAAATCGTGTGTCATAAAGCAGTTTGTATCGACAAGTTAAAAAGAAAATCATTGAAGTAAAGGTTGTGATATTGATGATACGGGAATGTAGATACACGGTGCACCAATAGCAGTAAACTCTGGGATATTTAATAGGTATGTACTAATCAATACAATCAGTAATGAATGAAATAATGAAGTGTCGGGAGGTAGATCTTGTCATGGCGGACTGCTGTAAAAAAGATTCAAAGTACTAGTGATGTCCGGATCATGAACGAATCGTTCATTTGATCCGGTTCTTTTTAATGATCCGGATGAATCGATTCACTAGACTGAACGATTCATTTGTAGCGGTTCAGTCTGTGAATCATTCAGCTGTAACCTGATCCTAGAGCTGTGAGTCATCTGCAGAGCACTCAGACACAGACTCTGGGATCAGGTTACAGCTCATTAATTCACACAGGGACGATGACTCATAGAGTCAGAGACTCGTTCAATGATTCGAATGATCCGAAGAGTCGAATGATCCGAAGAGTCGAATGATCCGAAGAGTCGAATGATCCGAAGATTCAAATGATTCGAATCTTACAGGGATCCGGATCTTACAAGGATCCGAATCTTACAGAGATTCGAATCATTCAGAGAATATTACTGATACCATACTTTTATAAATAAATACATTAATAATGTTCACACTGCCCCCAGGATTTAGATTCCCCTGAGTTTGCCCCCCTTACCTATAACTGCACCTACAGTTAACTTTATTAAATTAATTAAATTAACCCTCAGTCATCAGCATAAAATTAACCCTTATACCCCATCAACCATAACTGCCCCTGAAATTAACCCTAAAGACCCCATTAACCATAACGGCCCCTGAAATTAACCCTAAATACTCCATTAACCAAAACTGCCCCTAAATTAATTGCATGTACTCCAGATAAATTACCTAATAAATTGGTATGGTTGATGGGGTCTTTAGTGTTAATTTAGGGGCAGTTATGCTTAATGGGGTGTTTAGGGATAATTTAGGGGCAGTTATGCTTAATGGGGTCTTTAGTTTAATTTGGGGGCAGTTATGCTTAATGGGGTGTTTAGGTTAATTTGGGGCAGTTATGCTTAATGGGTCTTTTATGTTATTTGAAGGCAGTTATGCTTAATGAGGTTGTTTAGGGTTTATTTGGG
>VKOC01005801.1:0-10932 GCA_009364415.1 Spea multiplicata
AATATATATTATCAACATGTATTCTCCTCTAGAAGAAGAAAACTTTGAAGGAAGGATTCCATAGCCAAGTTCAGTATAACAGTATCCACGTGAGCCGTGCACTTTATTTTGCATAAATATTACTTACAAACTAGAAACTGTAGTGGTGGTCAGATGATAAGGGCATGGACAAGAGCCTTAGTGGCATGCTGTGTGAGGAAGGGATGGATGCGGGCAATGTTTTTGAGATGAAGACGGCAGTTTTTAGAGACAGACTGAATGTGGGGGGGTTGAACGAAAGGTCGGAGTCAAGGGTGACAGCAAGACAGCGATTTAACCCATTCCTTACATACTATACAACAATACAACTCATTGTATAGTTGAAAACCCACTCCCACCTCCAGGTGCAGCATGGCGAGGTCAACCAGAAGTCACATATAGCACCAGCTAGTCAATCGTGGCATAACGTTACTCCATTACTACAAAAACCTATTCATTAATCAGAGCAAATAATGAGCAACATCAGCAAAATCCATAGAGCCCCAAATTATCAATTTAAGCATAATCCTATCTTTGAACAGTATTGGATCAGCATGATATTTTCCTCCTTCATACTAGTATGTCCAAAGTATTGATGTTGGACAGTTTGTAGATACGCCTCTTCATCTTTTGAGGATGTTCTTCAATAACATTATGATATTTCAGATGTTCCAGATTCCAGATGAATTAAAGAAAGCAAAATCATTTCTCCTTAATGTCAACTAATGGCGCCCCGTAGACACCAGGTGATGAGAAATACGTGTAATGCGACGTTTTAAAATTCAAAAGTTTATTCTGCCAAAGATTCCATAGTTAAGTTGGTAACAGGTATTACGAATTATTCAATAAATTAATTTAGCTAATAATTAGATGTAGTATTTCCATAGAATGATGGTGTTTCTTCAACAAATATCTTGGGTATTTCACATCGTCCCCAGGGTTTGGCAAAAGGTTACTTTACCTTTTTTTTACATTGAGTTACAACATTTCAATAAAATTAAATAATATAATTTAATAGAAATAAATAGTTAAAACATTGATAGTTAAGCCTATGGATAAAAATTTTTTATTGCCACCGCATTTCATTTAATATATAAGTGATTACATGTCCTGAGACATAAAGAACTCTAAAATTATTTTATTTTTTTGGCCATTTGGTGGCATATTGGAGACATATTTTGCAGACTAGGCACATATTTAGCGGGTAATTTATAATCATCTGTGGTTTGCTAGTAGAGATGAATGGACCTCCGGTTTCATTTTATATTTTTGATTTGGCTCCTAATAGCGTAGGTATTTATTTAAACATCTATTTAATGGGATGCAATTCAGTGTTGTCATTGCGTGTGGCAGCACATTTGTTATTCGTAATTTCTGTATATTTTTCATATCGATACATTTGAAATGTAATTCCATGGACTCTAATTAACACGCATTTTTTAATGCGTAGTTATTTGCAGATGGCAGGGTTGTATTCTTGCTTCCTTCATATAAATACAGTATAGTCAATGTACGTATTCTATACCAGAGATTATCTAGTTATCCCCTTAATGACAAGGCCCGTACATGTACGGGCTCAAAATACATTGTTTTCAATGGATTTAGGGACCGCCCATTGTCCTTAAGGGGTTAAGAAATGTATATTAAAAGCACACTGAATTCATGGGTATAAATAGTAGTGCTATAAAGATGGTGATTGTTATACTCTTCACTAGTGACAATATGGTTCCTTTAACCATATATGACCCATTTGATTGTATATTGTGATTGTGATACTCTTCACTAGCGACAATATGGTTCCTTTAACCATATATGACCCATTTGATTGTATATTGTGATTGTGATACTCTTCACTAGCGACAATATGGTTCCTTTAACCACATAGGACCCATAAAGGAAGAGATTTTTCCTATACCCTCACTGAGAGGAGCCGTCATGTCAAGATGCCATCTCTAAAGATGCCTGTACATCTCAAATCGGGATGGTCACAATGTTGGGTAAAAATGTACATGCAAAAACTGGCTTTCTAGGTCTACTGCAAATATCCTGGCAGAAAATTCAAATTTATGTGAAAAAAAGAGAGATAAAGCGATAAAATAAAGAGATACAAAATCAGTTTCTGATCATCCCTGTTAACAAAGAAGATAACAGAGTTTGGGTAGAAGTGGAGTCTTCTGTTTCATAGTCCCCTTTAAATCTTCTGCCTCTTCTGTTACACTTTCATGTTAACATTAATGTCCAAGATGACAACCTGTACACTATTTATGCCACTCATTGACTGCTAGCCCTTGTACAAATTCTCCATTTACCGGTCTGAGTTATACTCAGCTGACTTCCTTCTTATACCCTTCTTATAGAGCCTTTTATTATATTGTCTGTTTTTTCTGAATCAGCGTAAGAAGAATTTAGAAAGCAAAAGCAGCTTAAGAAGGGCCCTTCATTCAGGAAAAAATGTGCATTTAAGTTGGCTGAAATGTGAATTTACAGTAGAAAACTGATATAAATTGGACAAAAGTACAGCTCGCAAATTCCAGCCAACCCACGTTTGCAACTTGGCTGCAGGAGATTGAAAAAAGCAAACAGCTGGCCGATTTGTTAACCTGGGAGTAGCAAATAAGAGTTGGTATGAAGTTCCAAGCCATGTGTTACCCTACATCCCATGCGGATACCCCTTCCTGTTCCAGACTAAAATAATGATAAACCAGAGTGTTAGAGGGGACATGGCATGGGAGTGTGTATGTGTGTGTGGTTGGAGGATGCTATTCGTTTTCATTTGTTTCATTGGGGACCCCCCTTGTTATTGGAAAGTCATAAAAAGGCAAAAAAAAATTTGGCAACATTTGTTAAAAAATAAACCTATTTGAATCCACAACTCTAAAAACTAATTACACATCCTCCATTGGATTGAGATGAAAATGTTACCATAAAAATAACCTTTGTCTAATCATGCAGAAATAAACTTTCACATCTTAAAATGTTTGTATTAAATTAACTAGCATTTTGCATGAATAATAGTTTAGGTTCCACTCTGTTGGGTCAGCTGAAGTATTTACTACTAACAACTTTATATTGTTTTGCCATGGGAATGATCTTTGCCTCCTATTCCTGCAGTTTTGGAAGCTATAGAATATCACGGCTCATTAAGTAGTAATCAGCAAGCAATTCATCCTGGTTATGATAAAGTACTCTTATAGTAATTAGTCACACTTGTGCCATCCATTAAACACAAACCAAGTCTCATTGGATTTGTTTAGTTTCCATTCTGACTTGAGCCAAAAGGCAATCTACATAAAAGATTTTTCAACCAATAGAATAAAGAAAGATAAAAAAGACATCACTTTCATCTGAAGTTGTATTTAGTAGACTTGGGCTCCGGCGAAGTCTTTGGGGAAAAAAATCTTTGTATTATAGGAATATTCGCCCGTTCCTGTGTTAGTTTTGGGCAAATATTCGTATACGTTATTCATATTCATTTTTCTCTTTGTTTTCTTCAGGTGCCAAGGCCAGGATTTAAAGGTCCGTAACAGCGACTCTATTGGCCGCCAACAGGGGACTCGTCTGGCATCAACCAATGAAGAGCAGCTGCCCTTTCCCATTCATTCTTTAGTGTGAATGCATTATTGTTAATGCTGCTGCTAAGTGTTACAATTCATAGGTTCGCTTCTGGCAATTTATATGAATGATCCAATTCATTCATCCATGAATGATCCAATTCACCCACTGTCTCTCATTCATAAAACTAACCTATGAATGAAACAAATTTATAACACTGTAACAGCTAGCAGCAGCATTGGCATAGCTGCATTCGCTCACACTAAAGAATGAATGGGAAAGGGCAGCTGCTCAGACTTTTCATTGGTTGATGCCTGCCGGCGACCAATAGAGTCGCTCTTACGAACCTCTTACGCCAAAGCCAAACGAGCTATACAGTATATAATGCTTCTCGCTACAGAGGGATAATTCCATAAATCTTGTTTGCCACTATTTCAGGATTATAGTTAAAAATATTTGAATACTGGAGAATAAATATAGTACTCACCATTTTTGTGCATGGGTTCTGTGTCAAATGCCTATTACAAATCTGGCTTGATATACATTTCTCCAGAAGATTTGGATTGCTTGCTTATCATAATATTAAACACAATGTCTGAAATACATATTAATAAATATTAGTAGTAATTGTTGCTTGACTCTAACCGGTCTCGATGACCTTGCATTATCCGAAGTACTGCGAAGGCTCTTTAGGCTGATGCCTGCTCAGATCCGGATGGCTGGGCTTGGCGTTGGCCATGTTGTTGAGAAGCCAATGCTTAACTTATACCATGATTTTGTTTAATCATTGATCCGTAGATGGCCATCACTGGCCTAATAGAAACCAAGTGACCTTTCGAGATTTCTTTTTGCTTGAAGAAACTCGAAATTGTAAAAATATATATATATATATAAAAAACTCAAGTAAGTCTACGTGAGAGGTATATCTTCCATATCGTTTCTGAGGATAGCAATGCAGTCGAACAAGCAAAAACTTTCCGATCAATTTATCACTAAATAACATTCTAAATCTCCATTTAGAAAGGGCCAAAACAAGATTTATCTGGCAATTTCACACAAGAACTCAGAAGGTTAAAAATATATAACAAGTATTTATTAGCTATGTTCCAGAGCAAAGATCTCGAATAGATAGTAATGTGATGTTTTAGCAGCATGAGAAAAAGAAATATGAAATAACCATCATGGAGAAATATACATAAGGGATTGATGAGCCAGTATCTCGTAGACTCCAAACGTAATAAAATGTTGTTTATCAGCCGTGTTCCAAGAGAACAATTTTTAGCAGGATGATAAAATAATATCTTAACTATGGGGAAAAACAATGGTAAAAAAATGTACGAGCTATCTGTTTGTGGCAAAGTGAGAATAAATAATTGATTCTCTTTTGTAGATTCAGCTACAATAAAAAGCACCAAACAGATGTACATTTATTAAAAGATTGGAAATGCGATGAAAAAGGGATTACGCGGGCACTTAATGAGACAGAGTAGGGTACAGCACAGTGCGGACTGAAAAAAATTAGATATTTCAGCTATAGTATAGAAAATAAAGGGAAAAAAGGCAGAAGTGGTAACTAATAATGAGAGAGGGAAAGGAAAGAAGTCCAGGGCTAGACTGTGATGGTAGGGTAGCCCTAGCGTTTGAAGGCCATGGCCACCCGATGACATCAATGCTCGGCCGCACGCTACATTTTTCTGTTCACGTAGCCTGCGTCCAGGCATTTCCAGTCGCCGGAGCGGCAGATGTAGTGAGTGTGCGGCACTGTCGCCCAGCGGCCCACCAGAAATTTGGTCAATATTATACATAAAGGTCAATTATACAAATAAGGTTTGTTGACATAAAATATATGGGGATTCCTTTAGATAAATTCCATAATTTTAAATTGACAACCATTTACTAAACATTTTGACCAAAGAAACCACAAAAGCTGCATTGTCAGAATCTTCTCGGATTCTTCTATTTTCTGTAGACCCTCGGATATATGAGATAATATGTAGATGTGCTTCGTAGTGTAAGGTACAAGAACAATAATAAGCTTTTATTAATGAATAATTTACACTATAAAGCATGGCCTTTAAGCTCTCTGAAAAATAATGAAAGTATAATAAGTAAAAAAAAAACAAAAAAAAAAGAGTAACCAGGCAGCAGTTGTCTTTGAAGCTTACAAACCAATACTTTTCTTAAGGAGGTTCTTCACTCGAGTACATGAAAGGTACACTACATAATAGATATTGTCAAGAAATGTATATTGCTTAATTAACTATAGACACTTAATGTAAAATGATAAACTTCGTAAAGTAAGAAAATCTAATTAAAAAGAGGAGAAATGTTAGAACAAGAACCCATAGCCTCACATTTAGAGGGTCCAAGGTGTAGGTATTAGAAAATTCGCTAATTTCACTCATTCTTCTACCTTTGCTGGGTCTCTGATGAATGTTGTTAGATTAAGTTGACCAACAACAACAATAATATTAATAATGTAAAAACTGTAAAACTTTTTAAAAGTTTGTAACTTGTAAAATACAGAATGTTAGGGATTTTCTAAAAAAAAAAAAAAAAAAAAAAAGAGTAAATTGCTTCTATGTGTCTCTAATTCACAATTTTTTGTGAAACGTTATTTTTAACAAGTGAAAAATCAAATGTCAAGGAAGCAAGCACTTTAACAGAGCCCAGGTCGTTTATTTTGAGTAAATGTAAGTTAAAGCGTACATTTATCAAAAAAAAAAAATCCTGATGGGCAACACACTTTACCGAAATAGTACAGCTTAGGGGAATCAATCTGCTAGAGTACGCTAGGGTGATTGAGCCGGCAAGCAGGAGGGTTAGCAAACTCCGACACAATCTCAAACATGTTTTGACTCTTCGATAGGTTCCAATGTATTTAAGAGACCATTTTAAACAAAGTTGTCACTTTGCCCGGTATCACATTTTGCAGTTCAGTATGAATTTACATTGTACAGCGCTACGGAATTTGATGGCGCTATATAAAACAATAAATAATAATAATAATCATCATTTGGTAGATTGAGTGTGTGTGAGCATGAATGTGCGCGTGTGTGTGGATACATGTGCCACTGCGTATGTTTCTGGGGAGAGCCATTGGGGTACCATGGTTTTAGCTGCCCCTGGGGCAGAAAGTTCCAGCCATGCCCTGTCCCTCTGCTGTTGTTAAGGGTGGAGGAGGGAGACAGATCAAATCGGGAAATTAATTTAATTGCAATGTTATATTCGCTTCACAGCCTTAGCATAACAAAATTCATTTTCATAATCATATAAGCATTATTATTTTGGGGAATGGAATATAAAATATTACTCTGGGATGCTAGGAGACGTTACTCAATGTATGTGCTGTATTTGCCATAACACAAAATATATTCCACAACTGATATAATTTATTTCTATTAAAAATATACTAGCTTATATCACTTTTTTACCTAAAACCACACATTAATTTTTTTTCTTTATACTACAGATTTATACTTGACCATATAGCTTAAAAAAACATCTTCTTGCTGGCTTCCATAAAGTTGACTTTCTATTTTGTTCCCTACATGAGCACTAATATATGTCATATTTTCTTTCTCTTATTCAGTGTGCCTTTCCCATTTCTATTTAGTTATCTTTTTTAATTTTTTTTTGCAGAAAATTCAGATGCCACTCTGAATCACGCTTGATGAATGCCAGACTTAAGTTGCACTTGAGTCTTTGATGATGCAAATATGTACATCTTAAAAAATCATAGGTTATTAAAACCGTAATTTAAAATCCACTCCATACATTTACATTTTAGATGCCATCAGTGCATTTTTTATACTAGATAAATATATGGAACATCTTTTCTTTGGAAGTACTAACGTCTGTAACTTACGCACGAATAGTAGTAACCATTTTTAGTATCGCCGCTATACTTTAATAATCGAGAGGTAAAATTTATTAGTACAAATCAAGTTCTAATTGAGCTCATAATATGTGTGGTTATCAGGATTTCCAGGACCAGGCTGGCCATAGGGTAAAAAGTAGAAATGCTTGATGGTGTCTCCCGTGTAAGTTTATTTATTCCAGAGCCCATTGCTCGGCTACACGTAAGAGCATAGCGTGTGGCAGGGTGTATGCAGCAGGTGGCCACAGTATGGTCCTGAGGGTTGCCAAGGTCTACCGTTTGGGTAGAGAGTCCTCACATCCCCCATATTTCTGTGGTCAATTGCCAGGCACCTGTGAAGGACAGAAGGAAAGTTGCACCAGCCAGGATCCAAGGGGGAGCCAGAAATACGTCCTTCAAGGCAGACATGATGGGATAAGGAGGGGTAATAAGCTTGCAAAAGTTCACCATTGCCAATTTACAGGTTCATAGAATTAAGTTAACAAACAACAGATTACCTATCCCACCAGTTGTGAGTTCCAATTCACAGATTCTACCTTTTATCTTCAAAAAATAAAATACCTCTCTTCTGTTCAAAGGAGATTAGGATTGTCCTCAGTGGATCCTAAAAAAAAAATATTTTTTTTTACTTTTAGGTCTTTAATTCTTCTTTAAATAGTATTTTTGCCACTGTTAGTTTCACATTTTTTCCACATTATTTTTTTCTCCATAGGCCAAAGACGAGGACTCAAGGGCACCACTGGTTATTACTGCTTGACACTTATATGGTAAACAAATCTGTAGGCTTTCAAGCAGCACCTTCTTCGTCTAACGTGTCAATTGGCCTCTTAGTCAAATAAATGCAAGTGAATTGAAGCTGACAGCCAATGAAGGTTTGCACTGGCAAACCTGTATTAATTAAACTAACTGTCCAGTAGGATAAGTATTTCATTTGATTAAAAATCCCTATGGGGGCCAAAGGGCAGAAACCAAGTACTTGGGAACTTGGCAAGAAGAAACAATCTTTATATTTTATTTATGTTAGAGTTCAACTAACTTTAATATTATTAACCATATATAATACGGAAATTAAAATATTTTAAAATGCAATAAGACAAAACATGTTTTAAATATCATCAGATTATATATCTGGGCTATGAAATTATACATTTTTGGGTGCACATTATCAACAAATTCCTAAACTCCAAGCCAATGTCACTAAACAAACACATTGACTCTTCACAAAGCAAGTGTAGAACAGAGAACGTCTTTCCTATAACTTATGATTGTTTTGAAATGTTTGTTAATTAGTGGCATAAATAGAGTTAATAGCATCGCTGTATATCGTTTGATGTTTTATTTTGCTCACAGTACACAGTTTGGCAAAGTTAATATGATAAACGCGAAACATCTGTATAATTGATTCTTATTGTAGTGGTTTTAGTTATGTAGAAAATACCCGTTGTGCTTAGTGGTAGTCTCGATGTCATCTTGGGTTCCATATGTCTTCCAGCTCGCATGGGTGCCATTCTTAATACCCCCTGCAAATATCTGGATACCGCTAAACTCTTATATCATGCACATAGACAGTTGAATGGAGCTAAAACAACAAAGTATTTTCTATAAAGCACATAGATTACGTTTCCAGAATCTTCTTCTTATCAGAGTAAAGGATTTACATTATAGAATGTATAAATCAGATTTATTCTTCTGTGCTGCCATTTTTTGTTATGGAGAATAAGTCAGTAGTTTACCATTGACGGTTGGACATCCCATTCCAAATCCATGGGCATTAATATGGATTTGCCCCCCTCTTTGCAGCCATAACAGTTCTGGGGAGGCTTTCACAAAAGTGTGGCGTGTTCCCGTGGGAATTTGTGTCTGTTGAGCCAAAAGAACATTTGGTAGGTCAGGCACTGATTTTGGACAAGAAGGCCTGGCTCTTCAGGTTGTTTTATTATTCAGATTACCTGACATTTGTAACTATGCACAGTATGTACTTACAGCCAAATGATTTTTTTAGCCGAAAGGGTTAATTGCAGTATAATGCCAGTAAAATTGGCCAGAGCGAGACACTGGTTATCAATGAATGAACAGTGTATTTTTCTTTGAAGGTAACCAGGAGGTTTATCATTAATTTAGCTTTAAAAAGCCATTCAAGCCATTATTGAGCTCTTCCATTGGAAAACAATGCAATGACATACTGTGTTACTCACTTAGTTACCCAAGTCTGTCTTTATAGAGATGCCTATAATTTAGCGCCTCTCAGCGCGATATATATACGTGAAGCAGTTGGCATATCTGAGCCGCCATAACACATGTGCTTGTGAGTATTACTCAGTTACTTTGAAGAAAGTTACACATTTTGAAGGCTATATGAAGGTTTAAGAATGGTGATGTGGGGGGGTGAGGTGTAGTGTAGCGCAGTTATTGGGAGAGAAAGACATCATTCCGGTACATAGCAGGGTGTGAGGGTGTTTGTATAAGGAGGGTAAAGCTCCGGTACGAAACAGGAGAGGGATAGGAATCAGTAAGAGTTGGAGAACTCAGGTACTAGGCTAAAGAGGTGGTAGTAAAACATCGATATCGGGTAGGGGATGATAAAGCTCCAGTACAGGGAAAGGGAAGTTCGTAATGGGGCACCACGGTTATTCTATAGGTTGAGGTATAGCGCAGCTCGTTGTCTCTCTATAGCTCCATCCATACCACTCTGGGCACTGGCCACTTCTTACTCGCTATCACTCATGTGGGGGTTCAATCTGTGTGCCCATCTATCTCCCAGGCCACACTCGCCTTGGACAAGTCTCTGTCGGTGAGAGGGAAGCGGCTCTCGCCATGAATCCTCCCGCTCCTCTCTCCAGGACACCGGCAGTAATAGCTTTGCCTCCCAATACTAACTTAGTTACCAAAGTCTGTCTTATTATATATTATAGTACATATATAATTAATAATACTTAAATATTATTATATATATATCAATAATATGTATTAACCACCGTGCATTGCTTATGTTTTGTTTTCTCATTATGTTGTTTCTCACCTAGTGTTAAGGTGCTGATTAAGATGCAATTGTTAAGACCAGCTGTGACACATCTGCAATCACTTGACTGCTTAGACCCAAGCCACCAAACCAAGCATGACCAAAGCCCACATCCCCACCCAAAGAGAAGACGACACAGTTTGTGGGTAAGGGCATTGGCCACAGCTTTATTAAACATAATGAACCAGCACATTGTAACCATAAACATAACCATCCTGCCAGCTGTCGTGTTACCGACAGGCAGATACCCCAAACATTACCAAGAGCTCTCGTTCTGGGTACCATCAGCCTCCGCAGAACTCGTCTCCCCAAGTCTTCTTTATACACTGGATATCCAAGCAAAGGTGCTGGCCATGACTTCCCACTGTGACTAAAAGAAAAGAAAAACCGACACCAGCACAGGAACAAAGATCACAAATACAGAAAAACAGGGGAGGGTGGGAGGGAAGCTCGTCCAGAGTGT
>VKOC01005802.1:0-12461 GCA_009364415.1 Spea multiplicata
ATATATATATAGTAAAGTATGGGCTGCATTAACACCATGATTGAATCCCTTCTGTGCTCCATCTGGGGGGTGTTATTTAGGGTGTACTGTGTTATTGAGTCACTTTGTTGAGTTTGTCCCATGGCCCAAAAGTTGCCAGACCTCTTTTGTATAGAAGCAAATATGGTCTTTAAGTTTGTGTGATATTGCACTGGGTCCTATAAATAAAATGGAGAATACATGTAAACTATTCCAAACTGTTAACAAAAATTACATTTTTTATGACAGGGCTGGATTTATATAGGCGCAAGGGGGAGATGACGCTAGTGTCCCAATTTCGAAGTTCCTATTCTGGAGTGCAGCCAATGAAACTCTAGCATCCACAGTTTAGGTACCCAACATACTGCAATTTTTTTATTGGTACAATCATATTTAATGAGAATAACTACATCAAATATAATATACTAACTCCGTGTTTCTCTAACTTAGTTTCGGCCGGGAATCACTTTAGGAAATGATGGTAAGATATTTTACTATATGAGAATTTTAACTTGTTTTCCATTAGGATGGTGATATGTTATAGTATGAGCTATCAGATTTGACAGATGATAATGATTATAGCTTGAATATTAAGACAAGAGTGCCAATGCTAGAATATAAAGTGTTTGGCAAGGTCTTTCATAAATCCACCTGCAGACAATTATTTTCAGGTAGAGGAAGCATTTATCACTGTAATTATGTAAAATATACTGTTGTATTCGCGGGTTCTTCTATATTTACTGCATATACAATGCATTTTTAAAATACAGCGTCTGAGAACATAAAATCCCTATATTAACAATATTACTGTGTAATAAAAGGAATGTTTTAATACGTGTTTATCCTACTGACGTTTTAAGGCTGAGCGCTGCAAACGTATAACACAATACGTTCACCTAGATGTTTCTGCACAGGCCTCTTTGTTGATCTTTTTAATTGTATTTATCTGATTTGTTATATAATTAATATTAAGTAGATTATAGTTATTTAATTTATTGTTATATATATATATAATGCAGGCAGTCCCACAGTTGCAGCTCCTTGGTAAGCAATACAGCCATGAAATATGCTTGGGGTACTTGGGGTACTTTCACGTTGTGGCGGCTTAAGCAATATTTGGCCATATAGCGTGATTGATGCAATCCCTAACATTTATGCCTCAGATAGGGGCTTTGAAAACAGTATTTCAGGTCTGGACTGCCCGGGCGGGTGGGACCAGTCTGGTACGCTAATGGAAAGGTCTTTTCTGTAATGGTGCAAGTGAGCAAAAAAAACACTGATACCCCTCCTGAGGAGGTACCTTCATATAAGGCAGGCTATGTCAGCATTGTGCATTCTCTGTCTGAGATGAGGCTTCCGTGTAATTTTTTTCTTAATTTGACAAACCACTCACAAAACAACTTGCAAAACTTAGGTAAGGGCATGCAAGTTAAGTGAACCCCCCTCAGGTCCACAATATGACTAAATATTTTTTTTTTAGAAAATTATAGTAAAATCAATAAATTAAATAAAACTAGCTTATGGCCAAGCGCCATTCAAGGCATTAAACTGTTTCTTTCCCGATGTGTTCTTTTTGGCACCTTTGGCACTGCACATTAAAAAGTCATGTTTTTCAACATTTCAATATTACAAAAACACCCTACCTAAAACCCTCACGCTCCCCTCCCCCTAAAAACTGTAGGACTTTGGACAGTGTTAGGCACCTTGGAGCATGATAGAACCCTAATGTTATAATAATACATTACAGTCATTATAGATGTAGAGTTCGAGATGAAGTTAAAGTGAACTGACTTAACACTCGGCCGGTTGATTTAGCACAGGATTTACCGTGCTCACCGGAAGGACAAGCAGAGCCTTTTATTTAACTACGTTTGTAGTCTCTTGAACCCCACATCAACGGGCAATTGTACAAAGGCAAGTGGTTTTATTGCTCTAAACTACTGCCTTCTGTGAAACCAGTCGTCCCAGTTTGTAGATAATGCCCCTGATAGTGTGACAGTATCTGCTGTAGCGAGTCTTTTGATCTTTGTAAAGGAGTCTTTGTAAACATGTATTATAAATTATCCCTATAACAATTGCGTCTCCCTCTAGACTTTGTTACATCCCTACCGCAGTTTAGTTACAGCTCTATTACCTCCTTGTAACCAAACCTATGTCTATTCCCAATGTAACCCTGCGTCACGGGCTTCATCACAGTATTAAACCCTCCGTTTCCTTATCAAAGAAGTGTTTTCCTTTTATTATTTGCGCTACGTGGATTTCAACAATTTAAAAGAAAATAGGTGGCGCCATGTTTTAATATTACTAAAAAATCAGATTTATTCCTATATTTCCTGCAACTGTGCATGCAGGGAATATCAATCCTGAATGGGTTCTGCTGCGGCAAGAAATAGCATTTTCGGTGGAAATGAATCCACGTGACTGGAAAGATCTACTGTAATTTCATGGTACATCACACTGCAAAATAGACATTGCTTTAGTGTTTAGCATTTTTTTTGTTGGAAGCGACTCATTCCATTTTTAGAAACAACTTTCGTTAACAAAGGCTAGGATTCTTTGTGAGCATCACACCCGTTTTATACATTATTCCAGCCCTGCGCGAATCACTGATGTAAAGCTGAAAGTAGATTGCATTTTAATTTAGTTTCTCATCTGTGTTCATGCCAGGAGCTGATAGCTCTGAATGTCAGCAATGGAGGTGTGCATGCGTGACCTATTACCTAATCTGTTAAAATTTGAAGCTCCAATTATTACTTTTCAGTTTAGGTAACATTTAAAGTTAATGTCAGAAAAACATATCAGATAATGAAAACATCAAATGTCCGCAAAGGAACATATATTGCAAGGATGCATGTAGCTTTTCCCTATGCATACTGACACTCAATGATTCTTACATTGGGGTAGACATACCTGGAGGTACCCGGGTCTCCTCCATATCCATCTGTGATCTGGCTTGGAGGACAAAGATTACCGTGACTAAAATTATTTAATTTATTCATAAAGTATTTTACCAGGAAGGTACATTTTCAAGCATGTCCTGAGCAACAGTTCACACAAGGACACCAGCGTCTACAACAATGCCTATGGAACTCTCTGGTGCCCATAGGACATTGAGTTATATCCAGCAAAAAGCCAGTGGGTTGAAAATGTGCAGGAAGTAGGAAGAACTGAATGAGCAAAGGTAAAGAATGAAAGTATTGTAAGAACTTGTGCATAAGAAAAGGGGTTAATGGAAGTGGCATTTCAACTGCGTCAATTGTCAGTAACAAGAGGAAGAGTTTCTGAAATGCAATGATCTATTCCTGCAAAATCTAATACCTAAGGAAACTGAACGAGGTTAAATGTCTCAACTATAAGAACAAAAGTAAAAATCCACACCAAGGTAGTGAAAGGCTGAACGGTGCTGGCTTGGATAACTATATATATATACACACACAATACAGTATATCAAGATAGTAAATGGCAATGATTTTAACTTAAATGGGGAACAGACTTATTAATGCTTTTTAATGGAGCTTATACTGTAAATCAACCAGTTCTTAAAAAGAAGTATTAAGCTTATAACTGTATGCACTTAACTCATAATAAAATCATTGGAAATTGGTAACATTGGAAACAAATGAAAAAAAGTTAAATGCATTACAACACAACAGTTTACACATTAACAAGTCCCAGTGGGACTTCATCTTACCAAAAAGTATCCCATAATACATTTATTGAGCAGTGAATTTGACTTTGTAAACTTTTCAGTTTACGGTTCTCTAGAATAATGGTTTTCAAAGGCATTTGAGTTTAATACTTTGTATCACTTCCAATTTTTTTTATTTTTTTTTTGCAGAATCTCATTAGAAATGACCTGAGTTAGCTATCTCTGCTTTTGACTGTTAGGAGGCACTGTGCCTGGGTCAAATCATTAGAGAAACCTTAATCCGTTAGAACAATTTCTCAATACTGTTTACACCGGGGACTTAGTTCTACAAATCCTCTTTACCCAAGACACGAATAACACAGGAAGAAGCGATTTGTTTCTGTTCTCTTCCAACAAGAACAAACCTATATCCGCAGGGGATATTCAATCATTTAAAATGACCAGAGGATATTAACACCAAATGGATTTGTTACATTATTCATTTTCAGTTTCTAGGCTGTGATCAATACATAATACAATGAACTAAATAAGCAAACTAATCTAAAGTTTATTTTAAAAATTCTAAAGTAGAAGCGTGTGTTATTTTTGTAAGCTGATTATTGCACATATTGCTCACGTTACTTCTCTACTTAATATGGTTTTAGTTTCAATATGGAAGCTTTTGATGACACTTCATTCTCTAAAGTTTCCTAGAGAGATGGCTATATTTACGGTTATAAGAAACCAAAGGATCTGGTCTCTTAATAAGTTAAAAGGTCTAGCGCAGGCATAGTTAGGGCAGCAACTGAAATAGGATGCTGAGACAACCAGAAATCATATATGTGACTCATTAAAAACAGGCAGGTAATAGGTGTATTGAAACACAGTGAAACCTATGATTTGACTTAAGAAATTGACTTGTTGAGCTATACATTGGCATAGCCAATTCTACCCTTTTTTTGCAGGAGAGGACACTTCCATTGTTTATTTGGCACCACTCAAAAACTTGGCTGGGGCAGGCCTTCTGCCCCATTTATGTCGTATGCATGGCGTGCTCCGTGAAGTCAACATGCTGTCCAGTTACACACCAACCATTCTTATGTGCCCTCGCCAATGGAATCCATAAATGCTTTTCACCCGCTTCCCCTAGTAACTCCCAAAGTAGAATTTAAAATTAAAAAAGTGGACTACAAATGCAGACGCGTATTTTTTGTGAAACTTTGTATGCGTCATGAGCAGTAATGTGATGTAAAAGTTACAACCATCATGGTACACATGACCAATGACGTTTTCATGCAGGAAGCTATACTTTCCATCATAGATTTCAATGGGGAAGCGTAAGGATCTGGGCAACTTTGGGCCAAATAGTGATGGCTAGACGTCTGGGCCAGAGCATTTCTTGTGGGGTGTTCCCGTTATGCAGTGGTCAGTACCTATCAAGTGGTCCAAGGAAGGAGAAGAAGTGAACCAGCGACAGGTTCATGGGGGGCCAAGGCTCATTGATGCATGTGGGGGGCAAAGGCTGGACTGTGTGGTCAAATTCAGCAGATGAGCTACAATCGGTAACTAAAGACAAACTCACAGATAATGAAAAAGAATAATTATGCAGATACTGGTAAGCGAATATGGCTGATCTCATTGCGAAAACATATGATGGGTTTCTATTCTAATACAGATATTTTGCTTAATTTTACCAATAATGAAATAGTAAAATCATGTGCAAGGAATTGTGTTTCGCCGAACACAAAAATGGACAAATTTAAAAGGGCTGCTCAGCTTTCATATGGATTAAAGTGCGTATAATGGCTGGAGTGTCACTTTAATAGTCTAGCTACCATTAAACTTTATAACAAAGAAATACTGATGATCCTCACTGCATTTTTATGCATTTATTTGGTGAAGAAGTGAACTATATAATAATGAATATTATTGACAGTATCTTTAGAAAGAATTCTTCATTTTTAAAAGAGAGGATTATACAAAATACGCTAGAAATAATGAAATCACTTGAGTATGAGTAAATCAGATTAATTTATATATGACAATTGCTCTTTCAGAATTCCATCTGACTGAACTGTGACAAAACCTGCTAATCTGTCTTTTGTTTATGCCAAGCGTCTCAGCCAATTTAAGAACATGGGATGATTTCATTTCTGGATGAACAATCAACATATACAATTGTTTCAGCTAAATGTACTGCATAAGTGGCTTGCAAAACTAATTTGTACTTAGGAGCTACAGAAACTGTAACTGAAAAAGCTGTTAATTTTATATTACCGCCTTAGCTGTTTGTATATGTGTGTGTGTATATATATATATAATATATAATATACACACATATATATATATACACACATACACTATATGGTCAAATGTATTGGGACACCTGACCATTACACCAACAGAGATTTTTATGACATCGCATTCGAAGTATATAGACCTTAATACATAGTTGGTCCTCCCTTTGTAGCTATAAAAGCTTCCGCTCTTCTGGAAAGGCTTTCCATGGAGAGTTTCTGTGGGAATATTTGGCCATTCATCCAGTAGAGTATTTGTGAGGTCCGGCACTGATGTTGGATGAGACGCCCGGCTCGCAATCTCCGTTCCAGTTCATCCCAATGGTGTTTGATGGGGTTGAGGTCAGAGCTCCATGTCTTTATGCGCTGGTGCACAGTCATGCTGGAATAGAAAAAGGCCTGTCCCCAAACTATTGGAGCCCTCAAAGTTGGAAGCGTCACATTAATATTTCTGTTCACTGGAGGCTCAACCTCTGAAATTTAAAGTAAAGGTATCGTTCTCCTCGCATCTGCCAGGCTCTCCCATCAGATGGCCAAATGGGATTATTCACTCCACATAACACGTTTAGACACCGGTGACCCCTGAGACTTTATGTGGTCATCTGCTTAGAGTTACTTTAACTCTGCAATAATACCACTAACAGATGAACTTGGAATATCTAACAGTGATAAAAGAGCCATATGCTGCTCTAGAAAGTAAGTGAACATCTGAATTTGCTTACACACAGATATTGTTGATACTTTTATTATGCCATGAGATTCCGTATTTCTATTTTTACATATGTATTACTGACGTGCATTGGATACTCCCCTGCTGTGTACATGAGAGTTAAGTATAATACACCTTTTGTGTGATTTTACAGTGCAATCTAGTAGCGCACCCTACTGCGCCCTTGCTATATAGTATACTATATTTGATTGGATTTATGATTAACCATATTTATACAAACCAGCAATCTACAGTACTATATGATTAAATACTACATATACAGTCTGTCAAATTGGGTACACTAGCCTGAGTCTAGCCTAAATGCATGGCTGACACTCCCTAAACCAACATTCTACCCCGTTATAGAAAATAGGCTCATCTTATGTTTATTGTGTATAAATCTAACTACCTAATCCATTTTTAATTGTATTGTTGGAAAATATATTTAATCTTTACAATAAGAAATCCCAGAATAATGGCAGATATGTAACTTTTTAGAGAGTGGCATATATGAATTTACTTACTCATATAAAGAAAATAGATAAGGAAAGCCGCAGTAAGTAGGAATTGGATCTTGGCAGGAATATTGAATGTGTTATGGGTTATTAGAAACCTAAAGATGAAGCGAGAAGAGGTATTGATTAGGATGGGATGTAGCAGAGATAGAAACGGGGATAAGAATGCTGGAAGTTGTGACCTAAGCCATTCGTGATCGATTAGGAGTTCAGAACTGGCATGAGGACACGGAAACCATTTGTTGTAGGTTCATCAATTATGATTATCACGCTATACAGACTTATTTTGCAAATAATAATAATAATTGTGGTCCAGAAGGCTCCCTGATGCTTTCATCTAAGCTTTTTTTTATGGCCCTAGCTGGATTGATAAACCCACAGGTAATATTGCGGTTGCATAATTTATTCTAACGGTGTCTTGTTCCAAGGTGTTATTCTTAATAGCATGCAGCTCTTTCTTACTTACTCTTTCGCAGCATCCCTAAGGGCATGTGATGTCACTCAAATGTCCCACTACAATACCTTGTCAATGACTGGCGTGACATCATACTCTGCCCACTTTAGGTCCTTGGTGTCATGATGTCACAGAGCATGGATACCATTATCTAGGTCCGTAAGAACTCTAAAGAAAACATATTCATGAAGAAGTTTGGAATAAAAAAGTTTATATCTATATGTCGTTCCTCATACCTCCCTTTAATTTTACAAAATGACCAGGACCATTGTTATGATAATTAAATTCTTTTGCTTTTTAAAAATGTCTGATTAATGTACGCATGCGATATACATAATGAATACAATTACTGCATTTCAATAGTTTTAGCAACTATAGCCAGTACATACTAGTCCTTAATGAGATGCTTTTCTAGTTTGCAGACCTAAATATCAAACGATCGCCGGGTAAGCATTTCACAGAAGCGTTTTCTCCAACAAGTCATTTAAATGCCTGGTACAAATTGAATAAGTCGTTTTTTTTTCCATTCAACAACTTGCTACTTTGAAATTTCAAGGTGTAGTTCTAGATAAGAATTCTAAACGGGAAAGGAGAGCTTGATGTGACTTCTAGATCAGACTATTTCACTTTTTTTTTTTAAAGTAACTTATCAGAAAGATTCTTAAATGCGGTAAAAGAAACAGCGGTGCAGGAGCTACATCATAGCTAAAAAAAAATCAACACCTTTTTCATGTATTTTCTAAAGTTGAATTCTTATTTAGAACTATTTTGCAAAAAAAAAAAAGATATGTATTATACTGTACACAATAGCAGATTAATTAAATAAGTATGCAACGTATTTATATATTTGCCTGTCTTCAAAAAAAGGTCAGCAGGTGACTAAAATGTTAATGTTTCTGACCCGTAATATAATCTGGAAAAACAGGCCATTAAAGATGGTGACTAGATTTAAATTTAGCATATTAACAACGTTAGTTTAGATTGCTTAAGAAAGTAAAGTTGTCGTTGTTAGGACTTAATAAAGTTATGCATGCAATGTTGAAATATCTATATAATGCACCTATCCGAGGCATAAATATTGGAGATTCTGTCACACTATATGGCCATATATATTGTTTAGCCCAAGTTTGGCGAGTCCTATCTAATTTTTCACAGCTATGTTGCTTACCAAGTAGCTGAATCCATGGGACTGCACCGCATTTTAATCCAAAAGAGATCCCCATGCAATTTAGAGCCTTCGCTGGACACCATGACTGGACATCATGAATATGTAAAAATATATCTGAAAAATGTCTTCCAGTAATTTTATCTCACTATTAAAAAAAGATAACCGGATAGATAGATAAAATGAATGAACTGCATTATTGTCACCTTGACATCATAAGTATAAATAAATAGAATATGTAAAAAGTAATAGCTGGTAGCGGAAGGGGTTGGTGAATAAGGTAGGGAGACAGGGTTTGAGAGAGTGTGGGGGAGTTTGAGAGAGTGTGAGAGAGTGTGAGGGAGTTTGAGAGTGTGTGAGGGAGTTTGAGAGTGTGAGAGAGTGTGTGAGAGTGTGCGAGAGAGTGTGAGGGAGTTTGGGAGTGTGTGAGGGAGTTTGAGGGAGTTTGAGAGAGTGTGAGGGAGTTTGAGAGTGTGTGAGGGAGTTTGAGAGTGTGAGAGAGTGTGTGAGAGTGTGCGAGAGAGTGTGAGGGAGTTTGGGAGTGTGTGAGGGAGTTTGAGGGAGTTTGAGAGAGTGTGAGGGAGTTTGAGAGTGTGTGAGGGAGTTTGAGAGTGTGTGAGGGAGTGTGTGAGGGAGTGTGTGAGGGAGTGTGGAAAACTAGCCTATACGTTTGGGGCTTAGAGAGTCTGCCTTTCCCCTGTACATAACTATAGTAACTATTATTCAGTACTTATTCTTCCAATTAATGCTTAAACAATACTTAAAGCTTATTTCACAGCCCTGCACACAACACAGGAATAGATAACACAACACAAATGCTTCTTGACGAAAATGCGGTAATATTTGGCTATGTGAGTGGATTCATCACGATTTCTTAACGTTACAAAAGGAGATTAAATACGACTCTGGATTCTATCAGAGGAGTTTACTGGCTCTTTAACCGAAAGAATCATGGCAGACGGCATGACTTCACATACTCCCATACCTTCACTTCATGTGTCTGCAACATTTCTTGTGACATCTATTTAGTATTATACCATGTATTTAGCCCATTTACATGAAATAATATAAGCAGAAGTTTGCGCTATGTGCAAGCCTGCATCACTTGTTTTACATAATTATTGGTTAGTCATAACAAAAAAAAAATCACCATTTTGAAAATACTTATTATTAAGAAAGCACAGGGCACATTTGACATACTTTAATTTATCAATATATCAATGTTCTGGGCCATTAACCTCCATATGTAATTGATAACCATATTCTTTCTGATTAAATATGCAATCTCAATGACTCTTGACTGAACCTCAATGTAGAATTAACTGGGTGAAATAGCATTAAAAAGGGCATCAAGGTTATTCCCTATCAGTTCTTTTTTCCTAGTCATCTGTTACTACTGGCATTTAGTTAATTACATTTTCCTACTCTATGGGAAGTGTTCTTCTTATTTCTCCTGAGGATGTCATTTTGAAGGTAGTTTTGTGCAAGAAGAATGGTTAACCTTGATGACTCAGTTTTCTATAGCAGCGGAATTTTCAAGAACAAAATTTACTCAATAAAAGGTCCTGTGTCATCACGCAAAGTAATTTACCTGACCGTTTTTATTTCCTGGCGCTTATATTAAGATAACTTTGGAATGTGAATATTTGTTATCTGTGTAAATCTGAGAAACTATATTTTTTAATAGATTATATAACTCCTCAGCTCTGTAACGTGCTCTGTTCATTTAAACCCTAGTCGACCAGAGTTCCCTTTCAAGATGTTCGTTGCTGCATTACTGAGAACAAAATCTAATCAAATGAACCAATAATTTGGGGCACAAAGTCATGTTTACACAAAATTTTCCCCCATGATGAATCTCATCAACAAATTCCCATCTAGCATCCACTAAAGTAAACTTAAAATGCTCACAAAGGGAAAAGTGAAGGGATTCAGTATAAGAAAGTATATTGAAACGAGTTAATGTTCTATGGTTGAGGCTATAAAGTGAGCTTTTCAAGTAGTTTGATTCTCATTTTGATTGGGTCACCAAAAGACCACCAAAATCACAACTTGTTGCTCTAATATTGACCTCAACTCAATTCCAATGGAGGCCAATTGAGTTGAACTTGGAGTAACTTCCCATGGTAGGCTATCTGGATCTCTTCGTCCTAAGTGGCTTCATCAATGAAAGGGGCTAATCATAGAGATGTGGCTAGCTGCACACAACCCCAGCCATTTAATAGATGGGGAGCGGGGGCAATCAGTGACTACTCATAGAAAGAAGAAATTGACCCAGGTATGCTTATTAGTCATGGGCTATGCAGGGGTGGATCAAGAGCAAGTCAAGCCTAGGGGCAACACTGTTAATGGGGCCCTTTACAGAAGCTGCTCAGGGTAACTACATTTCCTTTCTACTATTCTGGATTATTTGTGCAACAGCAGCACAATTTAGCTTTTTCCTTTTTCCTTTAGCCCCATCGTTAATCCTTCCTTGGTGCATTGATTAAAAAAATGCGGCCAAACAAAAATCATAAGATTTGATGTAAAAAAAAAACAACATTTGTGGCAATAGTTCTGATAGGAGAACCTATACTTTCTAGTTTTTGCTGAAAAGACAAATTGAAGCAGCCGTACAATTTGTTTATAGTGTGCATTCTGAGATGTGTATTCTCGCTGAGCCTGGCCAGTTCCTTTTGTAGTAATTTTTCGCAGATCCTTTATTTTAAATACATTCGCTTTACGTTGGTCTCGGTCAATTTTCTAGGCAGGTGTATCAGGCGGTGGATTTTTAGGTTATTATTACCAGTTTTGCAGGATAATGATACACTTGATTGATTACCTCTTTGTGAAATAGTTTATATACAGACACATCAGCACAAGCTGGAGCTCATTGAGAGAATTTAAAATATGGTTTATGGTTTAGCGTTTTCATATTTCATCCCTCATTGACTCTTGGAGGTCAAAGCAAACCAGACCTGTGCCTGACGCAGTAAGTGACTACTGCAAAACCCAAAACCCACTTATGTCATATTTTAATTGTTTTCAGGTGGTAAAAAAAAAAAAAGCTTAAATCTATATGTTATATGCACAGAATAATCATAAATTAGCCCAGTCAGTGCCACACAGCTTTATAAGTTTGTTTAAATTTGTTTATTTTTTTGCTAATTCTAGTGGCCTTAAGCAAGTTTGTAGGGAGTTAGTATAAATATATTTATTCCACGTAATATGTGGTTTATAGGCTACACCTGGCATATACACCTGACATGTGAGTATAACTAGATGGGGCTGCCCTTTAGCCACATCCCATGGGTCTGACAGCTGTCCGTTAAATATATAGCCCTATAAGCGTTTATATTATGGGGAAATATGGATCTGGAGCTATATTTGTAAAATCCTTAATATCTTATATAGGACTCCTCTCTGTTTTGCAGAGATCTTGTTAGAAAACACACCCACTGAAAAGTATTCCTTTGCATGCTATTTTTCTTACTTTTTCAATTTTTTTAGGGGGTTGTGGGCAACAGATTATAAACTCATAGAAAATCCCGAGAGTCAAGCATTGACTGTGTGCATTGTGCGTGTATGAGGATTAACCATTGTAGTGTTGAATAATTTAGCTGTGCTGTCTACTCATTCTGTTTCATTAAATCAATTTAGGTATAATTCTAATACCTGGGAATTTACAGGGTTACC
>VKOC01005803.1:0-34221 GCA_009364415.1 Spea multiplicata
ACACTCAGAGACACATACAAACACACTCAGAGACACACTCACACTCAGACACACACACACTAATTTTATATATTACTCCCTACCGTTTGGGAGATCTGGTGGTTTAACGTTTTGTGCTGATGCCGGGGCCGGAGTGACTTCATCACCCAGCTCCCGGCATCAGAGAGGGCGCGCGAGAGAGCTGTGCAGGGGAAGATTGTGCAGCTCTAGCATTTAGAACTTGAAATGGACAGAATGAGCCTTCTCCCGCAGCCGCGCCGGCCGGCGTCCTACGAAGGTGGTCTCCGGTACAGTCTCTGGTACAGTCCAAAAGATTTATCGGCGTATAACACGCAGGTAGGGTTTCTGCTTCATATTTTAGTAAAAAAAAGTGCGTGTTATACGCCGATAAATACGGTATGTTTATAAAAATAAATTATTGCCTTGTGCCAAAATATTTGTGATAATAGCCAAAAATATGTCAATAGCACTTTAATGCTAGAGGAACATGTAAAGTGTGCTAAAACAATGCAGGTAGAGTCACTACTAGATCATGCGAAGATAAAGAAATTTGGGGTTACTGAGAACTGGCCATATACGGTATTTAGTGGAGGCAAATGTAATGCAAAAGCTGAAAAATATAAATCTTCTAATATCAAGAACCTGACAGGTTGTGTTGTCAAGAACAAATTGCACATGCATTCATATGCTTTAACCCTTCGTCAACGCATTCTCTCCAGAACCTGGGTTTAACCCAAGCCACTATCAGTTTGAAGAGAAGCTAGTAGACGTGGCATCACCTTACCTCTCAGGAATTCACCGATTACAGTTATTACTACAATAGTAATTTTGGTATAATAATTGCTTCTATTTAATAAGTATTCTTCCAACAATTCTGTAATAAAGGTACAGTTAATTAAAGGATTCCTGGGCTATGTCAGCAACCTGTATTGTTCCTCTAATAAAACCAAAGGCACCATCATTGCCATCTGACCCAAAATACTTTGGGTATGCACAATGTCTTAATATTCAGTTTTGGGACACCTGACTATTTAATACTAATACTAATACCAATACGCTATGCCTTTTCCTGCTATATATTTTCTAGCCCTGTGGCACCCTGGAGGTTATACATTATAATGAATGATTCCTGATCATATTTACGAAATCAACACTGCTAAGTGGAGAACTGGAGATCTTCATTTATCAAGGTCTTGACACTACCTCTGGCTGGTAATTAAGCACATGCCCATTCCGAAAGCTGTAACAATGCTTGTTACTATAACACTGGCAGCAACAGATGTTAACAGACTTAAAATATCGAACACGTTGCAAATTACATTTCAGTGTCTTTGTCTGCATATAACCCATGCCAGCGTTCAGAAGCATAACTACTCACACTGAGGTTGGCTTCTTCCAACGATATAACGTAAACTCTGAGGGGGTACAGCTAAGACAGATCCTTTCATAGAGTGCCCTCTCCAGAAGAGCGCTTGAAATGGGGTATAATACAAACGCTATTGTATGTTATATTTTAATAGATTGTGGCCCCAGCCAAGTTCTTCTTCTGTTTATATGTATATAAATATTTGACTGAGTATCTGGAAGGTTATGTTTGTGCTTTATATATACCATATATCGGGATGCATGACTCATCGGTGTCTGGAAGCCGACAACTACCTACGTTGGCCTTATGGACTGGTTGCTTCCAGGAACTAGTTAAAAGCAAAATGGGATCTGTCATTGAATTCCTAATAAATTTAAAAAAAAACACCTTCTCATTACAATTAATGGCTGAGCATACCCCATCCATCACAGCACATATCTCTCATGCATCCTTATGAGGCCAACTAACTTTCATTAAATGGTCCTTTAAGGCTTGAAAAAAAAATACTGACATCTTTTTTTTTGGTACTTATGATGTCACATAAAAGCTGTTGTGTTCCTTTTTCCAATAAGTAATCAACTTTCTCGAGAGTTTCATTTCTTAAAGGTTTCCAAAAGCCTACATTAACTTTGTAGAATAAAGGGACGGACCCACAACAGCATCATTTTGCTTCTCTTAGGTTATTAACTTAGATTGAACCACTATGCAAAGACTTAGTTTGGGGGGAAAAACATTATTGAAAAAAAATGGGATGTATTTGATATTTCTACCAATATTTAATAATATCAGTTGTGGTGGCATTATTATCAATAACATGCTAATTTGTTGTACCCTAAATTCAGCACAGATGGAAGAGAAGTATCCCAAGGGACTTGGAGATTTCCAGGGTCCCTGTAGCATGGTAGATGTGACATCTGAAGATGAGAAGAGGCAATAATGAATAGTGAATGACAATAGCAGAGCAAGGAGCAGATCTTCTACTCCGTGCATTCTTGCTGATTGTATTCTGAGAAGCGTACCTTTGGATGACAAACCATGACAATCACTGTGACCTCTGGAGCCACATCAGAAAAAAAAACAATGCAATGTGACATTGTCCTTTGTTTATATATATTCTATCCCAGAATAGTATTGGAAAAGCAATAAAGCCCCATGGTTGATTGCTGCTTATACCAAATACCTTTTCTATCTACTAACTTGCTAATCTAATATCCATACATCAACATATGCATTTTTGAGGAAGCTTGCATAGTTTTTTTGCAATTAAAATAAGGTATATTTCTAGGCAAAATCCCTTTTTTCCTACTTAAGATATGATGAATTATTTCAGTTAGTTTATATGCAGTTCAAACAATGAGTTAATTTTAGTACATTTCATTTATGAAGTCATATAAGAAGAATGTGTAATTTGTTAGATCATTAAGATGACATCATAAACATGCCCCAATTATTCACATCAGCTAGCTTTATAATGGACTAATACGGACTAGCTAGCGCTGCTTTGCCTTTGGCTAAACATATATAGCAGAACATGCAAAGCATTCGTACTTCGCATCATTTTACACACCTGGCTAAAACTTTTGCACAGGACTGTTCATACACACATACATACAGGACTGTGTTTACTACAAAATAATGAAAGCTCAGTCAGTGATATCTTTAATAGATTCTACATCTAATAACATGGTAACATATTTTACAAGAATCTTTACAATTATTTCTCAAATAAATTCCTAGTTGGATCTCTTAATGAACTAAAAATCCTTAGGTTACACTGGATTCTATCATTAACGTAATAGGTTTTAGGACCCCAGACATTGATTCTGAATTATATATTGTCTCGTTTAAAAAAAAAAATAAGAAGTGAGGAGCAACGATATAGAATTCATTTCTTTGATAAATGTTTAATTCACGGCACCAAGAAACTTCACAAATAGCGCAATCCTTGAGAGGACAGAAGGTAATTAGCTCTTCGAAGAATAAGCCACATCTTGTAAAATACTACTTGCACTGCTTACCAAAGCAAGAATTATTATTATTTATTGTTTTATATAGCTCCATCAAATTCTGTAGCACTGTACAATGGGTAGACAGGACATAACAAGAATGAAAGGGTCAAACCGGCACCATATTCTCACATTTCTTCAGTTTTCATCCATATCCACACTCTAACCTCGACCCAGCCAGGCCCACGTCTATGATTCATGACCACCCAGGGACTAATGTTCATGTTATCATTACTCTTGTTACAAAATGGAGTTGAGTCTAATGTGAAAAGGCCAAAATAACTGTATGTTACTTCCAAAATGATCAACAGGAAGACAATTTGTGTCTGTAAACTAATTTTTGTACCAAATGCACATCAAATGACACTTGGTGGCATTTGGGACATGCTACAAGTAAAATATTGGAACACATTAGACCAAGTCTAATGACATAAGCTACAGGGAAATACCAGTTTCTTTGACTGTCTACTGGGGAACATTATAACGGGACGCACTACTGGAAAATATCAGTATGTGTGATAAGCTACCGATAACTATGATTATCAAGCATTCTGCTAGGAAATTGCATCATGTGGGCAGTCTACTGGGAAACATTATAATGGAATCCTCTACCAAGAAACATAGGTACATGGGGCACGCTACTGGAAAATATTAGTAGGACCCCTTCCAGTAAAACAGGACAGGCAGACATTCTATCATAAAATATCTGGAATGCTCCAATAAGTAACATCTACATTGGGGTGATCTAACTTCATGAGGTCAACTGTACTAGGAAGCATCACTACCTTGAAGAACAAATGGACCAATGGTTTAAAGTAAGTAGACATGGAAAGTATGTACTCCGGTTAAAATGAAAAGTGTGTTTTTCTTATACATGTGTACATTATAAGGTTTAACAAAAAAAATATTCTACAAAACTTCAATTAAGTTAGCGATATCTGCCTTAGGACTGTGTGATGCTAAATGCCCAGTCTCAACATTAAGTTCAACTGGTAAACATGCACTATAAGTGAATACTATGCTATTTAATAATTTCTTAATGATGTAATAATGTCATACTTAATACTTAATTTCTGTGCAAGCTCACAGTGGGTTAAAATTTACATTTAGGCATTCGTTTCTGAATCTGAATTAGCTGAACTGTGTCTGCCACATTATGTTTTTAAAGAAAAGGTTACGTGCACACATTTGTGTGTCTGGGAACATTGAATGTTCCAGACAATCAGATTTCTTCCATATGAAGTCAGTGTTTCCAAGCCTTATGTTCATCTGAGAAAGTGAAAGCTTAGTGCTTGAAATGCTTCCTTACTGGGTGCTGCACTACAAGAAGACTATCCTGTTTATTCTTTTTTTTTTACATTTCCATTAGTGAATGAAAGGAGGGCATTCTTCCTGACTACGCCACTTCCTAGATGTTCTCGGTAAACGGTTCTGTCAAGTACAGGGTCGTTTCACTAGAAGTTATGTATATTTTTCATATTAAAAAGAACGTTCCCCCAGCCGCTTTTCTTTTGTGTGATCTGGCATGTCTGTCAATCTATCATGCTACTGTGTCTATGACACCGGATTCAATCCTAAACCCAGGCACTAGGGGAGAATGCATAGAGAGGGTGTTAAAGATGATGGATGGAGATAGATAGATAGATAGATAGATAGATAGATAGACAGATCCTTATCCTACAAGCAATTATGGATTGCTTTTTAGTTATTTGGATTTAAAATGTTAAATACACATATGATGGGTAGTGGGTATCATTGTTATAACACTTGGTACCAAACCAACCTGTTTGATATTTTGCTATAGTTTTAGCCATTGAAGGCATAAGGGGTATATTCGCTCTTCTGAGGGCCCATCAACATACTATATATAAGTAAAAATAGGAAGTTGACATAGCATAGGAGATGCAGCAGAACATATTTTCCCCTTTCCAATAGTCATGCCTGGAATAGTTGGAAAAGACCTAGGCAGATGAGTGGAATAATCTTCCAGCAGAAGTGGTAGAGGCTACTACAGTGTGAGTTTAAAGGTGCATAGAGAAGGCTTGAGGCCATCCTGAAAACAAAAACAAAACCTACAACCAAATACAGTTTGGTTTTTTTTATATCTGGCATAAAATAAGGAGACCGGACAGGGTGAATGGTTCTTATCTGCCGTCAAATTCTGTTTCCGTGATGCCTCTAATCTGATTATAACACTCTGACACGCTTCTAGGGATGTTCTGCCACATAAACAACTGTCACAACTGTTTTAATAAGCTGTAACAAATAATTAACCAGTCATGTCCTATTAGTAATCTGGCCCACAGTTTTACATGGCTGCTTGAATACTCAGTAACAACACAGTGCACAGAATTATGAGACAAGCATGAGTGTATGTGCGATATCTGCGAATATGCAACTTATAATAGCACCGATCGCGCTTCGCTTACAAGAACATTTTGAAAGATTTGGTATCTCAGATGCACCAGGAAACATTATACTATTTTTTTAAGCAGTAACTGGCCAAAGTGGAACATGTAATAAAATGTGCATCAGGATAAGAACTAAGAATAATATATTTAAAATGCATTTAAGTGTTTTATTCATATATTTATTTACCTTAAACATGTTTATTTAAAACAAAAATATTTGAATGTGTAACTGAATGCAAACTGTGCCTGAATTTAAATGACGCTATACAGAATCTGCACATTAATCGGTTACAGTCGGCAGGCAGAAGTAATTATCATTATCTCTCATTTCTTTGGTTTTGTGCGAAGAGAAATCATTACTTCTCCTTATAAATAATGTACAAATGCACGCTTACTCCCAGGTGTGCTATAACCGATGCCGCAATGAAAAGCATTGGGAAAATACAATCTCACACTGCTCTGTGCCCTTTATTAAAGAATAACCTACTTGTATCAAACTGTATTAATTTCCATGCATTCACGTAGATTAGGATCTCCTGTCAAAATGACTTCTCACACCAAGCAAGAACTCACAATGATCAGGGCATCCTTTGACAGAAAAGGGATAAGATCCAAGATTACCTTGAGGGCTCACAGAAGCTGTCTGCTTGGCCCACTCAATGGCCACCATAGTCTGGTGGAAATCTGTGCACCTGCCAGCACAAAACTCTCGTAAAGCATTTCTTCTCTTGTGAACTGTACACCCCTTCCTGTTAGAGAGCACCAGGGTATGACATCATAACTTGGTACCAAGCACTAAGCGTGAAACTGTGGCGGTAGCAGTGGAGAGGTCTGTGCTGGTAGTTCTACAGACCTCCACTGAGTAAATGCTATGGTTGTTGGCTATGGGGTTACCTTTGCGGAATCTCCAGACACTAGAAGATCAGGAGGATGGGAAAATACATTAGCTACAGAAGCAAGTTTCTAGTTTTCATATGCAGAACCGTTGAGTGATTGCCTCCTGGGCATGTCCCCAGGCCTTTAGGCACACCTCTTGTTTGGCATTAGTAGCTTGAGGCATACTGACGTTTCTCCAGCTCTTGTTCCCTGTCCCTATTAATAATCACTAACAGTGTAGGCACTGTACTTACAATGGAATACATTTTCCTACAGTTCCATTTTGTGGTGTAGCTGGATCACTGGAACAGCTTTGCTTGCTCCCCATTGATCAGCACTCGCTGCAACTACCTATGGGTAAACTAGGTCTTGGTTTTCACAATTCAATAAACCTTCACAACATGCCTGGTATTAGCAGTAACCATTGGTTGACCTAATGGCTAATTCCTGGAAGAACCAGAAATGCTTATTTAAGCATTCCGCAAGACTCTGAAAGCAAAGAACACAGCTAAATTATTATTAAATGGGTCCCAAAAGGGATTCTCTTACACAGCATGAGCATAAAAAAAATCTTTAATGAAAAAAATGGCCAGCAAATTGATAGTAACATTTTAGTGATCATTATGAGGTTTCTTACTTGATAAAAAAAAAAACCCTATGAAAAAAGCAAATGCTGCACTACGTCCAAGTGATGAAAGGACAGCGCTAATGAGACCATATTTCAAATGGACTGGTGGAGATTTATAGTCTTCCATATGTAAATGAATAATTTGCATGGCACTGCGAAGGGTGCTCCCAATAAATGCAGCTTTTATGGCAATGCTGTAATATACTCATTTTTATGTTCTACATTTACACTGAAAACATGGTTTATGTTACGTGTCTAAGAAAAATAATATACATTTACCCATCCATCAATACAGATAGTATTACACGTAATCCTCTCCATAAAGATTTAAGTAACAATTACATGGGGAAGACACAAGATCCAGGGTCCAAGATCCAGGATTTAGGAGCATAATACAATTTACACCAAGCTAAAATTTTTGTGAATTCTCAACGCTCAAATTATTAATTAAATAAGTGAGAAAATGAGTTCATTTCTGACATATGAACAGAATTTCCTGGGAGGTCTGCAAATTTTCATTGCATATTGTAATTGTCACTTTGAAGAATGGCCTATTGTTTAATTGAATGCAAGAAGTCATTCTGCTATTAAAGGGATTAAAACCGCTTATAGCCGAATAGAACATTTAGACAGAAAGTCAATGAAGGCTGAAGGCATTGACTGCAAACTTCAAACACTTTTGTTGTTAATGGAAACATGCAGAAAAATAAGAAAATGTATTTTTAATGGTGCATGGAATTAATTACACTGCAGAAGAAAACATTGCAAGTATTCCCAATAATATAATGATTAAAATGCCATTTGTTGTAACGTTTTAATGTAATAGGTGCATTCTTAATAAATCAAATGAAGAATAGATACTTATCTTTTTTTTTTCTCCTATGGTGTCTGGGCATATTGGTTTATAAGAGGAAGTATCACTTTTCATTGAAATTTTAGAGGTACTTTAGCTCTACCATTAAGCTAAGTGATGCAGAATATCTCATATCTGGGCTAGCTTTTGGTGTCTGTAAACCTAAACATACATACAGTGTTATCCCAATGGTGCATTACAATCAAACAACAAACGCTAGGGCTGAGTAAGCTAAGATAGCCCAGAGGCTAATTCTAATTCTGTATCCTTATGTAGTGTGGCCACCTATGCCAGTTGCACCTATACACTGCCACTTCTCATATGTGCGCCATGTTTTATTTCATTTGCTATTCTTGTCACCTAACCGGTATTCTATCTTGAACTGAAAAAATAATATTGGGTATCCTCTTACTGACAATCTGGGTTGTCCCTCTGTACAGGACTTTTTACTTAGCCATCAACTAAAGGCTGGCTCCCTCTCAGCAACCATGTAACATGCAAAAAAAAAAGAAAGAAAACATACAGGGTATTTCAGCCTAATTTGTGCAATAAACTGGGACATTTTCACTGTATGCAGCGCGCCTCAGCGTTCTTGGTGACAAATCACCAAGGTGGGAATAGGGTTATTATCCTCCCATGGAAAATATACTGATCACATAATTGGTTCCATAATGTTCCATAGGATTATTATCAAGTAAATAATTGTTAAATACAGGGGGCAACCTTTGTGCAAGAGATCTGTATTTAGAATAGGGACCATATTTCCAAAGTTAGTATATTTGAAAGTCTTGTTGCAAGGTTGGGGGTTGGATCCGGAGACACCGCATAATAGGTGATAATTGGCATGACACTAGTGACAGCACGTAGCAGATGGTTTTAGGTTTGGAACTGGAGACTGCATATAGCAGGTAGTCATAGACATGGCACCAAGACGTTGGCTGTATTCATGGAAATGGAGATACATCATAAGAAATAGTTACAGAAACTGGGCAAAACATGGCAAACAGAAGATGGTTACAGGTATGAAATAGGACACAGTTGATTGGTAGCTATAGGTGGTTGGATGTGGAAATATGCATAGTAGATACGATATAACAGTGGTTGGAAGAAGTAGGTGAATGTTTAAACAATGGTTAGAAACATGCCGTGAGAATATTGCCATTTTGATCACAAAGATATAGGATATAATACTACGCAATACTACTGACTTATGATACAACAAGAAACAAAGCTATGTATTTTACAAAAACCATGTAGCTATTATCTGCATATCCTCAGATATGCAGTTATTTCACAGATATGTTTACCAACAACAACAACAAAAAACACCGAAGAAATACAGGGAAAATGAAATCGATATTAACTTTGTCCTTTATATTAAATCTTAGCATTCAATGAACTCCGCAGTGATTTCTTCTTAAATAAGAACTACTTTATTTTACAGTTTTTATTTACTCTGCCTTGAATTAAAGTGAGGTCAGAGTTTACTACAGAAATGCTAGTTATAGTTTATCCGATAATTCGCTGGGATAGGCTTGTTATTATATTGGTCTCATAACAGCTATTTTATTGTTCTTTTTTATTTGCTTCCACAGCGAGTAATAATTAATAATAGCAAGTAAATGTCTAAATTCTTTGTTACATGCAGTAGCATCTTTGGTAGAAGAGGGCACGTGGCATACGATCACCACTGATCAATTAGCCACATGTTCTGGGTTGCAGCCAGTTCACGGAACCACCGAGTTCATCATTGATCATGACAGGACAGAAAGTATTCTGCAGTGCAGAGCTCTATGGTATGGAAGAAAGCACATACTTATACTCTACAGCGGGGGTCTTCCGCTTTTTCCTACCGATGGGAAATGAGCTACCTGCCGCTTGTGAGCTCCTTGTTGGAGACTCGTCGGAGACATTTTGCTTACCTTGTTTTCTTAGCAATCCATTGTTATATTTATAGCATCCACTATGTTTAAAGAAAAAAAAAAGATTCTAACATATAATCTAAGACTTAAATACCAGACTTTTAGCGTTTGGCTCTTGTGATTTCGTAAGGTGTTATTAACTTACTACTTACAGATGATTTTTTTTTTAGTGATTTCTTTTTCCATTAAACTTTTGTCAGTCCTGATGGATGCCCGTAATATTGATAACAAAATATCTGTGAGGCAGTATGAACAACTTCCCTAGGTTTACATTCTCATATTCTGACTGTAATTTCCAAGATCCTGTTTTATACAGATTTGCTCAATGTTTTAAACACGTTTCTACAATAAAAGGCTTTTCTTATATATTTTTTTTATATTTTTATGTTATATAGTATTTTTGGCAATATTTTTGTATTGTTGTACTTTGTTGTTTTACTGTGTAATTTAAAGATTTTTGTGTATAACTAATGGCACGTTAAGATGATCCTACACAATGACAAAAAGGCCATCTTGTTGGGAAGTATGGATGTGGAAAGGATCCATGCCTCAGTACAATGCAATCAAATAGGAGGACAATGCTATATGGTTTTTACCACATGCCGTTATTAATCTCATGTGAACCAAGACCGCACTGCAGCAGCTCGGTACAAAATTGCTGCAACCAACATGTCCTCCTTTTGATCTTGATAAATAATTTCAAAAGTAATTACAAAAGCAAGGGAAATTGAAAATGGGATCACCGAACAGCCTCAAATTCGACGTACACTGTACAAATACCATATATTAAAGCATTCGAAGGAAAGTGTTTTAAAAAGAAAGTATTACCAAAGAAACTGAACATATTGGTTCAATTTATTTTTACTGCAAGTGGAAAGAATCTGAGTTTCAGAGTTGGAAGGGTGGAATTGCCTTCAAAAGGATCTTAAGCTCAGTGAGAGAGAAAGAGGACAAATCCTCATACAGGAGTGTAAGCGATCAGCAGAACCATATGCCACATTGGAGGATTAACCAGGTATGTTCTTCAAACCACTCTTAAGGCCTTCAAAAGCCGCCAGTTCAACTAAAAATGGAAAATTGTTTTACGTGCTACATCATATCTACCAAACAAAGAAGCAGACTTTTGGATACATGGTCTGGCCCTGAAAAATATTCATATCTAAAACAACCAAGTACAACACTACTTGCTAACAGTTTAGTGAAGGGATCGACAAATGATTTTTGCAGAATATCCACAACGGACATTTTTAGGAACAAATCTAAGTTGTAATGAGTGGACGAGTGAAATCACAGTTAACATGTTTCTTTATCTTCCATTTTTTAACATCCATTTTACATTAAACATGGATCAAAGTGAAAGCACATTCAGAGGTTTAAATGCAGATTTAACTTTTGGTGTGACTCAATTAAAACACAAAAGCATGATTCTAGTAATTTTCATAACTTACGGAGGAATCATGAAATGTCTTTAAAAATGTGTCCAATGAGCCGGGTCAGTCTTTAGTGAACATACATCTATGAGGTATGAGTTAATTCCAGATTTCCGCATCCTCTACTAAGTAAGAATATTCTCATGTTGGCTTGATATATGATTTAATATAGCCATAAACTGCGATCTAAAAAATAGTGCTTTAAGGGCATTGAAGAGTTCAATATTGTTTTCTCAGAAGCCTATCCATCACATATAACCTAGCATTTTCAACCAGCAGGAAAGCAGGAGATAGCTTGAGTGTACATCACCTTCATCAATCAGAGTTTATCCCTTGTAATCATGATTTATGCTCTGTCCGATCAATGGAAGAAGCTTGTTTGCTAAAATGTACCCTATAATTAGCCTTGGGAAAAACAGCATGGAATTTTTTCACTAGCTCTTGGAAATATTAAAAAGAAACATTAAAATAAAATTCTATTAAAAGCACAACATTTACCTGCAAAAATGCATAAAATAATGTTTAACCTTTTGAACACCCAGGGCATCCAATTTAACAACACTCGGCTCTTAAATGATGAAAAAAAGCTGGGTATCTCAGCTTGTTGTTTCGGGACAACTACTTTGTTCATCCAAGTGGACACTGAGAGGTCTCAAAAGTCTACAGTGATGTTTGTAATAGCACTATAAGTGCTTCTAAGACATTAATTGCATACTTTTCAACATTTGAGGACAGTTTGAGGACACGTTTGCCAACGTATTCAATCACATCCAGCTGTGCCCACCCACTCGGAAAATGAACAGTGTGAGTTTCAGAACTAGGGGCAATACAGATAGGTAACAAAGGTAGCCAGAGGACAATTATCGCTTCTGGCCATGCTATCCCAGCTAGATCAAGATAACTGGGTTAATGTTAATACATATACCATAGATCAGTTCCACAACAGATAGTACAGATTAACAAATGTGTGCACATTTAACAATAGGTTCAGAACGACACAAGTATAGTATAGTAAACCTAATATACAAAGAGACATAGCCAGCCAGCTCTTGGGGTTTCTCATTTGCTAGAGGACCACAATATTTCCACTTTTGAAGTTACAGTCTACAGTTCTTAATTTTGTTCCTTTCTGGCTACGAATTTGGCAAATAAAACAAAATATTACACAGATTAAAATGTTCAGAGAGGTCCTCATATATTACTGTCAGTAGGAATAAAAAAAAATGGCTGGTAGCCTTCCAGAGGTCAAAAGGACATAATATTCCACATAGAATTTAAAAAATGAGAACATGGGGGATGGGGTAAATTTGCAATTCTAAAATTAATACTTTAATAGCTACGAAAGTATTTCCAAAGTAAAGTAAAAATACATTTATATTCTGTAACGACCCTTTTGATAATGCAAGTGCACTAAAACAGATGACTTCTTATTCTTATTGAAATATCGGAAAAATAGAGTGCCTTTTTGGCACCGGCTGGATGAGAGCCTATGCAATGTTACCATCTGAACACACTGGGGTATGTTTTTAAGAACTCTTAATAAAATTGTACCTCTTATTATGCCTCTGTTATATTATTACCTCTATTTGTTTGCAAATGATCCTGTATATTATGTTAAATATTTAACTCATAGGGTACATTAGTTCAGAATTTCTGTTTTACACTAACTCATGGGAGAAAACTTAAGACTCATTAAATGTACTTGTGTTAGAGACGTAAATGTTCATAAGAATGACATATGTTTGGATTTTTTTTAGCTTACTTGCAAATCAAATCCTAAAAATATGATTTTGATAATGCTAATCTATCAGTCTGAGTATATAGTAGCTTGGGTGCACCATCTGTGCAAGAACTAAATACTGTTATTCCACTTCCACCTGGCACACAGAAGATTGTGTTCTTCAAACATGGAAGACATAGACAGCAGTGCGATGTGGCAGTCTAGTAACATCCTCCTCAATGGGTAGTAAAAAAGTTTAATTAATATAAAATACACTATATGGACAAAAGTATTGGGACACCTGACCATTCCACCAACAGTATTAGACATTCCCTTCTGGGAAGGCTTTCCACAAGATTTTGGAGTGTTTCTGTGGGAAAGTGACAAAGTAGCAGGTGACAGACACTCTGGGTCAAACCTAGATAGTTCCCATGTGTAATTATGACCCTGGGAAGTTCCTAGGTATGCTGATAGAAAGTTCTCCACTTTTCATATAGACCGTACAAAGGATGTATATTTTAGTAATAGCAATATGTACAACCTCCCCATATTCACACTGCTGTGTCTATATAAGGCATAATCACTTCATAGTGATACAATACACAAGGGATACCGGGCAGGTCTCCTCCAATAGAACACACAATTCTCGGCCACAATTCTCATTGGGCTGTTCTGTAAGTCTCAATCACAAGAACCAAAAATGGAAAACAGCTTGCAGCAAGGAGAAGTTATTGGAAATATTACCCAGGAGAAACTCTTTCATTGCTTACTTAAGTGTCCCAAAAGACGGAAAATCACTGAATTTAATTTATGTTCATAAATATAGCATATTGCAACACAAGATTCTGGTCTTGGTTTTTTTTTTAAGGCTACATCAAGTTGCACTAAAATCCATACTGTATAATGTTATTCATGAAGAAAGGACAGATGTGCAATGTCACATTTGGTCTATTTTTGAGCTAATTTCATTCTTTGTTATTTTTGCTTTTAGTTTACTCAATAATGTAACTCAATCAAGCATATGTTTTATAATTTTAGTTATATATTAGTTATTTAGTTATATTGCTAATACAAAAACCCTGGGATGGATATATCTTTTCTGTATGAAGAACGCAGTAGATGGGTTGTTGGAATGGGACAATGTAAGTAAGCCACTGGCCTCTAGATATGGTAAGTACCGTAAGTCTACACTTCCAATTTGAACCCTGTAATGTATGTTTTGACTCTAAAGGGCCTCAGACATTCATCCAAGCTAACTTGTGGATACCTCCAAGTCTTGAACTGGTATGTTGAGTGTTCCCACATCTACCCCAATTCCTAGCACTGTCCAAGTCAGTGTTTAAAATCAGTGCCTTCAACTTCCTTCCATACTTTGAACCATTTCACAATCTCCAGCCAAATGAGAAGCCCAAGCTTTGGAATAATCTAGATATGAATATGGTAGCAGATGGGATCTAAGTGGGAAACCTGTGTTTCCTTCCAAGTTATTGTGGAGGCAGGCTGGAGGTACTTCTGGAACAGTATTAGAAATCAATGCTATTTAACTTGGTTTAAGATTGGAAGTGATACGATCACTGGCACAACAATTATTTGCCAGTAATGGAATTGCTGTGCAGAGCGTATCACTAATGAACTGATATTATTTTTTTCTAATGCAATAAGACTGGGTACTGGTTGGATGCTATGTCAGGTTAACACAATCACTGGTCACACACAATTATTGATGCTCCTCATACGGTTTATGATTTTATTTAATTGGGTGTTCTATTTTAGAACACATAAATGGTTTTGCATTGGTTTGAACAAACAATATTACGTTTTAACTATCAAAGTTCCAGTTCAGAAGCTTAAAATGTTTAAAACCACATAAAATACAAGATTTTCTTAAGATATGTCAAGTTTTTTTCTCTGTTCAAAAGATGTGTAGAAGAAAGCATCACTAGCCATAATAATAATTAAATAATTTTAGATAACTACTGTCACTCAGACATTAGTATACCAACAAAATCAATCTATCACCATACCATTGCCGGGTTTCACTCGGACACTCTAGGTTAGTGTCATCAATATCCAGGCAGGTATAAGTGGTCATGCCCACTCTCAACCCAGGCTCTCTCCACTTACTATTTACTCTCTGCCCACTCCCATTTATTCTCAGATTACTTCCTACCATTTTAACTGTGGCTAGCCCTGCTCCTATATGCAGCTAGCCATGCCCCTCTGATCTCGGCTGCACCCCTAGGAGATGGGGAGCTTTGCATAGCCAACTCTGGCAAAACCTAGAGATGATACTGGGAAGCCATAGTTTCCTATTGGGGCCAAATCTGGCTCTGATGTCACATGTGGGTCGAGGTATGATGTCATACCTAGGAATTTCCAGGATAGGCTATACCCAGAGCTCTCCCTCTTCTGGGACAGTGGCTTTATGAGAAGCCGAGACAAGCCCCATCAGGACTGGGACTAGGCACACATGGAGGCTGGGCTAGCCCTAGATATTTTAACAATACAGCTATATTTGTGTTATCTGTCTCTGTGCTTAGAACCCTTTCAATCTAATTATTATTATTTACAGCATGGATATAATCTCCCTATCCATGACAACTGCTTATTTATGGTATATTACATGTTTTTTTTAACTTCTTTTTAAACTAGTCCTGAGATGAAATGGTTATTTAGATTGTTTGTTGCACATTGTTTGCTGCGATAATAATGAGTTCTATGGGAAGAGGGTTAGAATTTATGGCCAGATAGCTTTAAAGCTACGTTTCTATATTCTGATTAATGTAAGGCTTTTTTAGATGACAGGTATAACGTGAAAAACATCTTAATTCCAGCTGTACGTTAACATATTCACAGAAAGGACACATTTATTCCCCATCTCTTTTACTTGCAAGTCCACTACAAGGACATTTAAAAAAAAATCTTTCTTGCATTCAAGAACTGTCCATTAATGAGGCCTGAAAGGCAAGTAGTGGTTGTAATTTGTGTGGATGCTATTAGCCTGTTTATTTCAACTTGTAAGAATCATTTGATACCCAGACGTACTAATCAAATAAATTATGTCAATTATACTGTAGCATCTGAGGAATGGTGTAAAAGATAAGGAAGTTAATAAGTAATCATTAGACTACTGTACTGAACACGAGGGCAGTAGTACTAAAGAAAATGACACCAGTTAGTAGCACGTTGGTAGACATTATATACATGTAGGGATGTTATATCATTCTGCATAACAATAAAGATTATGCTGTTGTTGGTACATTGTCTGTGCATCGATTTTGCAGCTCCCTGGGCCGGTCAGAGTTGACCAGAAGATCTCCCCCAACCAACCCATGATCCACAGTGCCTGCAAAAGTGGGACTGTTGGGAGATATGGACTGGAACCTTTCGTGGTCCATTTTACATTGAGGTCTGGGCCATAACGTTGAGTAGAGAAAAATTTTGTCCGATATCAATCCTCAAAACAATGTCCACTTTAAGCAGCGTGTTTGGACAATGGCTACCAGTTGGATTGGCTTAAGATGATGATAACCGTAGTTAGGATTGATACCTTGTGGGTACTTTATTGACCGGTTAGTAAAAAGATACTTTAGAGTCAACATAAACCCATAGCATGGCTGGTATTATTGTTTCCACATTTTCAGTGAGTCACTATTCTCTGTATTCCTCCCTTGGAGGCTACCAGGAGGCCATATCTAAACAATAAACCGAAGAGCTAACTTAATGAGTTTATTTTGTGTTAATTAGATAAATCGTTTTTTTCCAAAAACTATTAGAAGCCTCTGTGGACCAAGATAAGTAGCTAAGTCCGAAAAGAGTAGTTCTGAGTACGTATAATTGGCAGTGCTTAAATGGAAACGGTAAATCAAAACGGTTGCCATGGCAAAATTACAGTAAATTCCTGAGTTGAGGACTGCAGTGGGTGGCACGGATCTTGCAGCTCTCAATCTGTATTTATGACAGCAGGTCTTTACCTTACCGACATGGGGGATGTGCTGTTTTTCTAAATGACATGACTTCTGCTCAATATTCATGTTGTCTATTTTTCCAGGTGCATTCCATTTTACTTAATAAAATAACGTGTTAACACTCTACTTTAATTTTAAAGGGTTACTGTTTCTTCTACAGTCAGTAATTATAATATTTCAGAAAATAAAAATTGAACCATCTTTTGGCTATGTTTACATCGAAAACCCCAGAATACAGATCAACTATACCTGGCCCAAACTTACCAGCTTAACCAAAATATGATCCCCAACTGGCTGGCTAAGTGTTAAGGGGTATGTAGTTCATAACACATAGAAGCCACACTTTTCTAATCTTAGACCATATTCAGTTCAAAATGTTCTAGGTTTAGTGCACAAACGACTATCATCTCACCTTCATCTTAGATGAGGTCAATTTATTCTAAGATCAGCTTCAGAGGTGAGTCACTCGTCCATGTAGTCAGTTGGGCCATCAAATAATTTTTGTATATCAAGAATAGCAATGCTGGCTTTTTATTTTAATTTTAATGAAAAAGTTGCGACTTTCCAGGGGAAAATACCACATGTATTGTTTTATGCCCTGCCGTGCTCTCAGTGTTTTCCTTTATAAATCTACACTAGCGCCGCTATCGAAACCTTGTTTTTGACAGGTCAACTAACAAAGTATACGTTATTTTCCTTTAAAGCATTTCCTGGCCACATCTATTTTATTTTCCTGCCGTCTCGAACGGTAGTGAATTACTCACAGAACCCATGGGACAAGGATAAATCAAACCTCATCTTTGCACCGAAGTTCGGTGTGAATCAAAACTTTGAAAGCCGAAAAATTATACATCCAATAACAAAACATGCGCTGTAACTGAAAAGAATTTCTGAATCCACTACAATTTTTGAACATAGAAGAAATGAAAGGGTCTATGAACCAGAGGTTATCCTGGATGCTGTGCATGCACCTGGCTGTTAGATTAGTGACGTAGAATAAATAATGTATTGGATGCATAGTAATTTTAACACATCAAACAATATGCTCAGATTTGCAAATATAAAAAATTTTTTGCACTATAGACCAGATTAATAATTGTTAAAATATGTCAAGACAGGTATCTTCTATTAACACCAGAAGCAGAGGATTAGGTAAATTGCTGAATCATGAGCTTTGATTTTAATCAGAAGTGTTCATTCTGGCATAGCTTATCAGAAATTCCATTAGTCTCCATCGGCACCCCTAGAGATTCAACGCGGCATCCGAGCACTTCAAAACCTTTTAATTCAATAAGAAACATCAATCACTTGTACACTGTCTGCTGTTGTTTTTTTCACCTTACCAAAACACAAACGGACATTATATTGATTTATATAAAAATCAAGGACAAACATAGAAAAATACCCCCTGCACAAACAGTCAAAGATCATGGGTTTATTCTTTCACTGTGAGTAACAAAGTCAAATATCAGTGTAGAAAAATCAACCTTGTAAAAAAAAAATTTTAAAAAAAATTAAAAAACAGGGAGGCAGATGGTGACTTGTCAAGTGGAAATCCTGATGCTCTAGAAGAGGTCAAGAATTTTAAAAAAAAAAAAACAAAAAAAAAAAACCGTGAGGGAGCGGACCACAGTTGCTCCCTTCTGGTGATTGTAAAGCAGCGTAATTTAGCAACATAGCACATCTGGTGACACAGAAGCAGCTGTTCTGTGCGCAGAGTCGCTCTTTGGTGAATATCTGTATTTCACATTATGAAACATATTAAAGAATATGAAGGAAAGAATGTTTTTGTTATTTTTCTGTATCTAGCCATGTGTATATACTGCAAATAGACAGAATAACAGATAGGTAGATAGAAAAAGAATAGCTTATATTGCATTATTATAATGCATATACTACTAATTGATATAGACTGTTTTCATTCCCTTACATTAATTATTGATGTAATGTATATGTATATATTATATGTAAAAGAAGAACATTTTTACTTTATCGAGATAAGTGGCCCCCAGCATAAGTGGTAAAGGTTAATGCACCACGTTCTGACAATACCAAGTTCTGATTAAAGTTTGAGTCTCTACTGCATGAATAATGGGCAGACTAGATGGTTATCTGTCAAATTGTTTCCATGTTTTCCGTATGATGCAATATATATTATGTACTACTTTCTATAGATTGATGATGGAATATAAATAAGCAGTAATAATTTCTTTCTGTATCAGTAATACAATCTATTACAAAGATTTATAAAGCTAGTAAATAGGGAGACTCTGTGACGCATCCTCCTCCTGGTAGAAAAGAAAGAATGAAAATCTCCTTAGAAACTGCCATAAGCAGTGATTTTTTTTTACCTTGTCTTTACTTTGGATGCAAAAGGAAAATAAAAACGCTAGGGTTTAAACAAAACATCTTGAAAAAATGCCAGAAAAGGGGTTAAGACAAAAAAATGCTTTGGTTTTCATAAATTATAGCATAAATCAATGCTAGAGAGAAAGCAGCTATTGCTACAAGGTAAAAATCAATTCTTCCAAAATACAGAATGTTGAAAAGAACCGTATTTTTGAGATCCAAACTAAAATAAAATATGTATGAGTTACATACTTTCATAGTTTCATCACTAGTAATAGATACACAGATATAACAAATGCAGGGACAAAAAGGTATTAATAGACAATATGATTAAACATTTTCTCATAAATATGGGCAAAGCAAAGTGTATGTTAGTTACGTTAAAAAAAACCATATATCCTGTCGGTCAAATGCTCTTACAGCGTGTGAGTAAGAGTGAGAAAGAGTGAGTTGGAGAGTGAGAGAGAATGTCAGTAAGAGCAAGTCAGAGTGAAAAAAAACAACAAACGGCAATTGGAAATGATGATGATGAGAGATAAGAGTTTTGATGTGCCACCATCTGTGTCTGGATCACTATATAATCATAAGTCTTGTTGTATATTTTTTTCTCAATAAAAAATGAGTGCAGCCCATGCACACATACATTTTTGTGGTCCACTAAAGAAAAACTGTGTGTATGTGGTTTCTAGCTATTGCTTTACTCAGTGGTGCATAACAAGTCAGGCCTAAGGCAATTACCACCATAAATCATCACTCATTTCTAACACACCGCTCAATCATCTGTGGATCAGTGATCTGGCCCACCTTGTCCTTTTCATATAAAAAGTGACTTACTAATGTTTCTCAGTTACAGGCATGAAGAAGGTAAAATGAGGCATGGATGAATAAATGAGACCAAAAGCATATCTCCACGTGTTGTAATAACTGCCACATTTTCCAAGATTTAAGTACAAGCACGTACTTAGGTTGATGGAACGTGGTCAACTAAAAGAGATCTACTTTACATATTTCATTTGTTTGGTTGGTTTTGCACAACATTTATTAATTGAGTACAGTATGATCTGACCAACTGTGTACCCAAGCACAAATGTTATAACAATATCAAAAGGATGCTAAAGTTCTCAGTCCTATATTCCTACTTTTACTTGATGCTGATAGAGCCTTAAGTTTGGTTAACTAGATATCAATATTCCCCACCTTGCATCCTGCTACTCACTTACATAACAAGCGTTGTCAGAAGTACTCCTTAGGGATCACTATACATTTTAAATGATTTGCTGTGCACATATCTTAAATGAAGTAAATCTGCAGACAAATGGTTTACATCATTCTAGGCTACAAGTCTAGAATTCTAAACTGTGCAACATAAATGAGCAGTAGGCATTGTACTCCAACATCTATCAGAGGAGAATGCAGACCAGCCATTTGCTATGCTAGTGATGTCTTCCAGGACTTCGAGTACATTTGATTTATTACGCAGCCATTCAGAAAGAAAGATTTGTACTTTATACACTTAGATATTGCTGGTTGGCAGTTCCCACTGATAGATGGTGATGTGTTTGCCTTACAACTTTTTTGTTCATTTTGGCTTGTAAGAGTCTGATTGATCATGTCCATGCTCTGCAAACAGGGGGTACTTTGCCATTTGGCATTAAGTAGGTTACCTTTATAGAGCTCTCTTGTCTTTTAATTTAAAGTCACATTTTAGGAACTGGATTGTGCATGTTTAGAAAACCAGGATCTGGGCAGATGTTAATTTGACAACAGTGTGTTTAACATCATACCAGTTCAGAGTAAGTAACAAAGAACTTACAAAGACTCTTTGAAACAACAGTCAGGTTGTTATAGCTACTGATGAAATATTACTTGGATGGTCAGACTAGGAAAACTGACAGCCCTAGTAGTCCGTCACGCCTACTACTCCCTCCAAGAATTAGCCTCAAGAGTTGAAGGCTGCAAGAATTTCTAAGGCTTTACAGAGTGATGAACGAAACAGAATTCAATGACACAAACAACCTGAGGTCGGGGGACTGGAGAAGCCATCAATGTCTAAGACTATGAAAGGCTGGTGGCAAACAAGCAGAAGGAGAGACAAGCAAGGTTGGGAGCGCAGGATCAAACGATTAGCTGAAACCATGCAAGGGCAAGAGTCAATGGCTAAAAAAGGCTACATTGAGGGAAGCCTATTCACATCCCAGGTTTCCTGCAAGAGGTAAAGTATAACAAGGTTCCAAAAACAACGGGACTAAAAAAGCAGCAGCTGTAACTGGACAGTTTGGTAAAACACAGTGCCTTTAATCCCACTCATAAGAGTTTGTGCAGTTGCTGTTTCTCCATATTCAATATAAGTGGTGAAAAGTACTGTATGGAGACATTAGAAAAGCCACTTGCATGTTCTGGGTTGTTTCCAAGTATTCATGGTAATGGCCCCGTCTGTCATAATCATGCGAGCTATGCTGAATGTTGTTACAGTATATTGCGATTCATAAATTGCATTTTTAGACTACTAATTTAAGATCCATCTCTAGTAAAATGGTTTCCTTCATCTTACGCTTCCTAAAATTAGATATTGTTGACATTATAGCTCTTGAGCTGGATTCTCTCTGACTTCTGCACTGTTGCCTGAATGTCTTATGTTTATATAGAAAATCTCTGGATTGTGACATCTTTCCAGCTCGCCTGGACGTCGTCATATGATAGAAAACAGATCACATTACTTTGCCTTCCCAGGTAAACTGAACAGCAAACAAACCGCATATCTTCTAGCAAATCCTGGCCTTCGGTTGCATATTCAAATACTTCTTAAAGTGCAGTCACATGTTTAACATCCAAATGCTGTTTAGTACAATTTCCACCTATATGCATATCATTTTTCCCTTTTCAGTGCATAGCATTATTACTACGTAAAAACTCTTTGTGCTGCAAACTCATTTATAATACATTAGAATAGTGTACGTTTATAGGGAGTGGCAGAAAATTACTGAATAGGGTTCTGTTCACACATGCCAGTATAGCCAAATGAACAAGAATTGCTCTGTACTCACAAGAGTACCCGGCAGACTCTTGACTCTTTCTGGATGAAAACTAGGGGACGGAAGCAAAATGTTTCCTGCAATGGTTAATCCCTTGACAGAGCTGGTAACAACATATATTTAAAACTGGGTTTAAAACATGAGAAAATGCTTATGTGGCACCTGTGCCCATGGGCCACAAATGCTAGGGCCAGCATGATCTACATAATGGATTACACTTCTGCATCAGTTTTGATCTGATCTCCCTTACATTGATCACATCAGACATATTTGGTCACATAAATATTAGAACAGTACATACTAAGTCCCACGTATATTGATATGGAAAAATTCAGTATATGAATCTGATTGTGGATCCATGAAAAGAAAAAAACAAACTAACACACATTCAAACCAAGAGATGCTGCTAAGTACGAGCTTTTCTTTTTCAAAAACACAATGCAGCGTTTCCACGGGTGATACAGTTTATTTTTATTCAAACAGACTGTACGAGTAATACAAATATCCCTTCTATGTTGTATAGGAAAGAGAAAAATAAAGAGGTATATACAATTAAACAGTTTTCAAATACGAATGCGAACACGAGCAGTCACCTAAACAGAATAGTGCAGTCCTCAAGACATCTAAGGTCTTGACCATATATGGGCAGGTAGCTCCTCGAAGGAGAAGATGCACTGCCTGGTCCCGTTCCCTTAGGTATTTTACCAAAGGAAGCTGTTAAACTGTATGTAACTCACTCGTCTGTGAGTCCATTAATCATCTTTAAACAACTAGGGATTGCTTTCCATTTTAAGAAAGAGCCATTTCTTTAATATTCTCTTAACCTTTGCTCAATCTATAGCCTTAAAACAAAAATAAAGGATTGGTTGGAAAAGAAAAAATAAATGGGAATCTCTTCAGTTAATCTTCGTACTTAAATAGTTCTATAGGTCTTTTAAGGGCAATGGGCCTATAGACTGCAATAAGAATATTGGTAATTTCTAATACATCTGTCAAAAAATTAACAACTGCATTTGTTTCTTCATTGACCGAACATGGGGACAGGGGAGGCCTGGTACCTTCTGTCCTGAAGTGGCAGGTACAGTGAAGTGGCCCTAGCGGCCCCCTTAAATAACAAACGCATTGGCACACCTATTTACACACTAACACAAACTTACACTCACACCAACACACACGCTCATGCTAAACATACACATACTCACTCTTGCACACACACATACACACTCACACTAACATATTTTACACTAGCACACATTTTAGTAGGCCTTATGAACAGCCATCAACAAGTCACAATAGCATGTAAAAAGTTGTAGTAAAGCCATGCTCTCCAGCTACTTAGAGAGATGCATTTCTTGCACACAGGACATGTTTGGTACAGGTCAAATTAATGACCTTCACAGATTACTTAACCCCTTAATGACAAAGCCTGTACATGTATGGGCTCAAAATGCATTGTTTCCCATGGGTTTAGGGACTGCCCATTGTCCTTAAGGGGTTAATTAAAACTACCTGTTAATCAGTGCACTTAATATGAAGATATCTGATCTAAAAGTAGGGGACCACTTAACTACAATGAAGCTGAAATCTGTGGCAAACCTATAAGTTTCCTCATTATGCTTTTACAAAGCCTTTCAGAGCTAATTTCTACCAAAGCGTGAAATAATATAATGGGAAGGAGTAATGTGGAAAGTTGTTGAAAAAAGTTAAGGGTGCTGAATATTCAACATGTGCAACCACAACTGACCCAATGTCATTATTACATTATTTGAAAGGTATATTTAATAACATTCATAACCTTAAACCAGGAGCTGGAGAAGGTTTGGTAGACAAGGACCATTCTACCACAAGCTATGTTGACATGTGGTTAATATTCTGATTTCTTACAAAAACCCAGATCAAATCCAGAACTAGTCTCTTAAGCCTTGCTGCCTCGGATTCGGATATAACTGAGAAAAGTTTTGGCTCACTACGTAGATGAAGTAGAGAAAAGTGAAGACATATATTAGCCAAAACAAAACAGGCATACATTTTTGACAGCCAAAATAGGCCGACACCCAAAGGAAAACCGCCTCGACCGTGATCCTTAACTAACAGCGCAGATTGTATTATTAGCACAGGCATAAAACATTTGAAACAAAACACAATTACTAATACAAACCTAAAAGCGCTTCATTTACAATACTATCGCTAATCTCCCACACCAGACCCAAGCCATATATTTGGCTGCTTACCCAGATCTAAAAATACTGTAGAGTTGGAAAGTGTTTTCACCTAAACAGAGGCCGTAGCAACAAAACAGTACACATAGTGTAAGCAGAACGGTCATCATGGAGGCCTGTAGACTTGACTTTGCCCACAAACACCTTTGAGCGTCACCAGCTTTAGAACAGGACATTGGTTTTATAGATGCAGAAATCACACATATACAGTGAAAATAACCCTCTCATAATGTTATCTAACCGGCAAGTGACATTCAGGGCACTGGGCATTTATACTGAAAAATACGTTTGATAATTAATGAGGATAAATTGCACAAGTCCATCAAGTTTAACTTTCTGAAACACCATATTTGATCACCTAGAAGAAGGAATACTGATGACATCCAATTTAGCCTCAATCCAGAAAAAATAGCTCCCTCTAAAAAGACCAATGTTTCAACATTGCAAGCACTAAAGATATACATGATAAGTTAATTACAAGTTATTCACCATGGATATGTGACCCTGGATAATAAACGTAGGTATCTGAACTGCATGAGTAACAATATGATTGTTCATCAACCCTTTTGTAGTCAGTGGCCCTCAAAACGTCTTTTAACTAGCACTGTTGGGACAATGTGTTTGAACAAAGCAGGATCAATCCTGAACTAGATTCCTAAATCCCTATAAATCCCTATACAGGCAAAAAAGCCAAATGGAATACAATCGGAGAAAAGTAAAAACATATTTATTTTTCTCTTTTTAAAAGTTGTCCATTTTCCTCTGGCCAGTTATCACATTTTAGAGGCTCGTGGTTCGCAACTATAGACTACTCCATCAGAGGCATTTCATTCCATGCTGCTTTCATAGAGTCTTAAGTCAAATGCGAGCACATTGGACCAATATTACCTTTTCTTTTTCAGAAGAACTTAATAAATGTTAAATTTAAAGGCCAAAGATGAATAGATATAAAAATGGATTTCACTCAACGTGCAGCTGTCATTTTTGGCAAAAGCAAAGCCACATATTATTTTATTCTGTACTAAAATGTGAAACAGCTTATTTGGACAAATTACAAAAGTGGGGGGATATCCAACATATCCACTTTGCTTGCACCATTCTCAAGTACCTCATACATGAAAAATGTGAACGCAGATGATGTTCCTTTTTTTTTCTTTGTTTAATTTTTATTTCATTTAAGGCCTTGACCTAGTTCTTTAGTTAGACTGGATGCTTGTGAATCCATTATTTTATGTGAATTAATTCTTCTTCTATTATCATACTTAACATTGTGAATCTCTTTTATTAATTCCAGTACTCAAAAATGAAACTACGGCAGCAAACTAATTTTTTGTATCATTAACCATCTCTAGAAAACAATAGATTGATTTTTTGACTATAGCAGAGTGTTTTTGTTACTCTTACATTCGGCTACCCTTGCGTTTAATCAGTGGTGGGATTACATTACAAGCACCACTCAGAAAGAACAGAAGGCCATATAACTCCAGGGGAACCAGTGGTGGGTTCCATTGAGCAGCTACATAGTCGCTATACATTAGTTTTATTTATTTTTTTTTAACTTTTGGTTTGGTGGCTTTTTATTTTATATTCCGAGTGGTATGAAGTGCTTAATCTTAAAAAAACGGGTGGAAAACTGGCATAAATACGTTAGTTTGAGAAAAAAAAAGGGAAAAGACTAGATGGGCTGAACATCTCTTATATGCTCTAGAATGAATGTTATAGAATGAATGCTAGATACCAGGAACAATTATCTTCTGATTCTTGATTTCTTAGGAAATCATGCTAGCTCATAAATATTTGGGTTTTGGGTTTCTAAACAGTTTGCAACACAATCGCCGTTACCAGTAATTGAACTAGGTATATTACCTACAATGATGTCTAGTGAGACGGGAAACAGTAAATAATGGATGACATGTAATAAAGTTCAACACATTTACTGTTATTTCCTACTGATTAAACAAATAGTAAAAGTATTGTTTCATTTTACATTTGACACAAGATTGCGAAGCCTAATTTTCCCTTCACATTCTCAGGTTACATCAACACACAAAGGAAGACAAATTTCAAGATCATTTCCTACTATAGGGACTGGAGAAATAGGATCTCATATGCAGTGTGATCTCATGAACCATAGAATGAGCAGAGAGAAATGTAAAAAGGTTCACAAGAAAACATCTGTGAATAAAGTAATAAACTAGGATCGACAATACGTTGTGGAACATATCTCATATGAATATTATCAATACTATATATATACATTATTTCACAATAACGAGCACACAAACCACAAACCGATTACAGACATACCTTGTGAGTATAAATAACTGGCTTACAGACAGTTTTGCATTATCATACTGTATCTCCATGACTGAATTGATCTGCACCGATTTTTTTAATGTATAGAAAAAAGCAAATACAACATTGAAGTTGGGTAGCTGTTGGTCTACCAAGAGGGCATTGCTCCCAGAAAAAGGGAGAACGGGGAGGTATACATATATACATTATTTAGGTAGAGTTACCTGTTGGCTTATACAAAAAGGGTCCCTCTTTTTTTGCGACCAACCATGTTTCAACATCCTCTACATTCCTTCATGATGTAGGACCTTGGTCAAAATAATTATTGGCATCAAATTATGTGGACTATTGACACGTGGCACATAAATACTGGCCAAGACTGACCCGTTTATTGGGAAAAATATCAACACGTAATATTACATACACCACACAACACACGGGTGTCAAAACTGGCCACATAAGCTCATCTAACAACCATAGCATTTCAAGTTACTTCATTGCTGCCTAGGTTCTGGAGTTCTTTCCCCCAGCAGGGTACAAACAGCCGGCACCTGGGCACACAGGTTAATGTAACATGGAGGGAAAAGGAAGGCAGGGTGGTGAAGCAAGGGGAAGAAGAAGGAGCCTAAACAACTAATCAGGGCACACTTTGTGACCTAAATCACTCATCCTTCCTGGGTGCAGATTGACACTGGGAGAGAGGAGCCTGCTCTGTAGTGGATTAATCAGGTAATACACGTGGTGTAGAGCGGCTCCTCTCTGGTAGTGTCTGACAACCCCTAAGCACTGGAGCAGCTCAAGCTACCAAGGTGGGGGACTCAGGGGTCCCACACCACTCTGGGGCCCTGAAGCAATTGCTCTACGTGCCCCTCGCTTAATCCAGTCCTGGGTCCACAGCTTGTAGCAAAGTGATCATATATGCGTTAAACGAATCTGCCACCATAATAAGTGAAATGGAGGCTACAAAATTTGGAATTATAAACTATATTTGAAGAGCCATGGTGAGTGGGGAACTGGACATTTTGAACTTGGCAGGAGCCTGAGGGTTGTCATGCCATTCTAGAGGCAGCTGAATTTATTATAGATGTCACAGCGTCAAACTTTACACATTTTAATTATTCATAAGTTGATGAGATAATAATTATCCAACTGTAAATGCCACTGCCTAATTTACTACAAAGCATATTGCATATTTTAAATCATACAGACTATGGTTTATACCAAAATTTACTACGGGCCTATGTTTATGTTTTAAAAGCGCAGTTCTGCTGGTTATTTTTTTTGAAGCAGGTTTTATATTTTATTTGTGGTCATCAACAAATAAGAGCCCCAGATAGGCTTATACCTCAGATTGCCATTCTGCCCCCCAGACCTGCCCAGGCTCTGGTTATGCCATTCTGCCCCCCCAAGACTTGCCCTCCATGCTCCCAGACTCCCTGGTGTCTAGTGGGTGAATCCCTGCGCAATGCTCATCGATAAACCTCTGCTGGTGGCCGGCAGTTTTGCTGGAGCTTCTATGACTGAGCACCGGAAAATTCATGTGACCTTCATAGAAGTGTCGGCAGAGGTGTCGGGCAGTAGCGAAGGATGTCTGCGCCCACTGGCTGCCAGAGAGGACAGCACTGCGGGGATCCTCCTCTCTGGTAGCCAGATCATGCTGCAACATCACAAAGCACATCACGCAATGAGGCCAGGCTGCTTGGCATGTATCCAGCATCGACGGTTCCTCAAAAGGGATCCCGAGTGTTCCGTTTAATGAAATTGGGGATAGTGAGCACAAGCGAGATTGCTATTTGAGCACTCAGCAAACCCACTATACATGAAATACACAATTACGTCCCTCAGTTGATATCACTTTTTTATAGGAAGTCTTACCAAAGTCTTTTTAGTCTTACCAAAGGTAATTTTATTTGGTAAAAAGACTTAATGCTTCACACATGAGTATAATAAATCTACTTAATGTAAAATATTTTTTCCATTATATATTTGGGGTGTTAATTCCTCTCAAAAACTTGACAAAATTGCATAATTTTGCAGCAACAAATCTGATTCTAGTTGAAACTGGATCAAAACATAACTCAATTAAAACAATCCTACTCCTACTGTTACAAGTATTAAGTATTCTACAGCTTATCAGCAACAGCAGCCATGGCTTGTTGAGGTTCCTGCCGCGTATTTGAATCTATTCTTATTCACGCAGCACTCAAATTAATTTCCTGAACTCTTGCGATGTATTTCAGTATAATTAAAATTAGGCCAAAGCATAGTTTGCCTTAAATACCCACCGTGGCCGGTGCTGCTAATTGTAATGATTTGGCACAGCAGGGTCTTAAAGCATGGACTTGGAAATTTAGGTAGTTAGTATAATTAGGACAATATGCTCTATCCTAGAACTTTCTAAGTTACGATATAAATAGATGAATGGATGGATATATAGATAGATAAAAAATGGGTAAATAGTTAATAGTGATATTTGGGTTATGGTCTTAACCTTCTGGAAGGCTACTGCTTTTCTTGAAGATACTTGTTTGTCTTGGACACTATTAACTGCCGCCATGCATTGACTTTACACCAGTGTCTGATTATTGAATTCCAGATCCCCCTACATGATTTTTCCCCCTCATCTTTTTCTAAAATATGCCTGTATATTACATAACTACTTTGCAACTGAACCACCAAAATCCATAAATAATGGAGAACATACTAACTGTTGGCAAATCCTTTTCATTATCCCAAAACCATGTTAATTTACTTTTTAGACAGATAGAATAGACAAATAGATGCGAACGCTAACTACGATCAGTCCTTGGTTTAGACGGACTTTAGATGGACGCCCTTAGGTCTCGGGGACATGGAGGAAAATGCAGTATTTCATATGTGTAAGTGCTTGGTACATAATACTGCATGAGACTGCTACATGGCACTCGGCACATTTGTAAGAGTTTTCTACCAAGCGCAGTGAATGTGGTGGTACTGGTTAACAGAAGAGGTTGGTGAACCATATGTCATTTTATAGAAAATTTCAGATCCTAATGAATCTTCCCACATTTCTTAAATCCTGGGTTTTACTTTTTAAAATTTGGGTGGTATGATTTAGTATATCAAGTCTCTATCTTCTACATGGTGTTTTTCAATGTCAAGCAGGCACGTTAAGAAAATAAGGTTCATGGCGGTCTAAGCCACTGCGGGTGACAAATATAAATTGTATCTGAAAAGCAAATATCTCTAATTACTAGGACACAATTAGCGTAGAGGTCAATTCGGAATCAGGATTTTTCAAGAAGATTATTGCATGGGTGAAGCACGTCATATTCACATGTGGTAACCCACATGCCACGCCGACACAAAGGCTGATCTCCCAACATGCAATGCTGCAACATGCCAGATGGGCTGCCCATTATTTGACAGGTAAGCCCTTTTTAAACTGATTTAATCAAGAGACCAGTGATTTCTATAATCCTCTCAACTCCGATGGCAAATTCTCTATGGGAAATAATATGTACAATCTGGCTTTAACACATAGGATGATGAGGTATCGTTATCCTGGCAAAATGTTAGCAACCCCCCAGTAAACTAGGGGAAGCAATTTACGACAGATTCGATTTTCCATGATAAATACTTTCAATTTTATAATAGTTATATTTAGGTTTTTCAAATACTGGCAATATTTAGTATACTTTACTATAAAAATGGGGTGCTATGGGGTGAATTCTAGAACACGTGTATTGTATGAGGCATTGTAGGAAGCGCCATTGGGTACTGGCCTACAAGGCATCTGCCCAGTTAGCCCAATCTCCAGTCCAGGTATGATAATTACTGAGAATTACAAAAAAGGCATTAATATATATTTAAAAGTAATCACATTTTAATATCTGAAAACAAATGAGAGATAATATATAATGAGTAGGAGCTAAAAGGTACAAAGTAGCATATGTTGACATCTCTGAGATGAATGTCTAATTCAGGTTTGCTGTTGACTGAAATTAGACTTAATTATTTTAATTATTTCAGGATTGCTATAAGACATATTTCTTGACAAACACTGATGCATAGTGAGTGCTCATTTGCATTTCTTGAAGCTTAGGCTGCTGTAAAAGCCATATAGTTAAAGAGGAGCTATGGCGGTGGATGCTGCACCGGCACAAACTCAAAGGCTTTTATTTTATTTATTTATCATTTTATTTATTGATCATTTTAGCATCAAGTAGCTTGTACTATGTATGAATTATCTGGATTATGCATGTATTATTTTGGCTATGAACTAGAACTAACATCACGCCTAATCGTCTAGATTCCCTACACGAATGCGGTTAGCAACAGAAATAAAATACCTGTGTAAAGAAGGTGCAAATAAATCAGATCCGCCATTTTATTATTTCCCTTTGAAGGTTTCATTGCATAAATACATCATACTTATAAACTCATATCCTGATGCCACAGAAACAATCCATGACAAATAAATATTCCAAAGTAAAAAAAAAAAGGGATTCTCTGTACGGTTAATGTTGACAATGCATTAACATTTCACATTATTTATGGGCATTGGTAATGCTGCATTTCGTTACAATAAAGGTCAGCAGAGCTGTTAAAAAAGCCCAGCACCTTTCAGCCTGATGGGAGTTAGAACTGACACATATGGGCTGCCGGAATCGGCCTATCTCAGTAAGCGTGTGATGATCGGGGTTAGCTCAACAGTGAGACGGATATTCTCAAACAGACATCCGCATCTCCGCTAGTAAGAAAGCGGACGCATTCCTTGTGCAGGCCATCCAGCTGGAAATCCAGGCCGGGTGCATACCAAACAAATCACTGCTATTAAACACAGCATCATGAAGTTTGGCGGCAAGGCAGTGTTTCCTTTCTGTTGTGTTGTAACGTCAGAAACTAGGTGTTGCTCAATAGTTGTCAGGGATATCTTTAAAATAAGAAGCTGCGATGATGTATAAAGCAGAAGAGGAATCTGGTCGTGACTTCAACTTTGGTTAGTAGACAAAAAGAGAGTGCTCTAACCATTCCTGCTGAATGCGTGGATGTCTACCACATTCACGGAGACCATGACAAAAACCACTGACTAATAAAATAGCACAAAGTCCAAGAAATCAAATCAAACAATGTAAGGCACTTTAATGCGTTGCGATACTCAATCGACGACAGTCTTGTAATTGCTATTTTTCCTGAACATCAGTTTAACCTCTGGCAGGACCTTATATCTTCAGGTACTTTTTTGGTCTCCATTTCTGAGACTTGGGCTATACTCGCTGTCAGGCTATACAGTTTGTTGGAAGGCAGGCTTTGAATCATTAAATACTAGGAAGTTGTTCTATTTTACAAGTCAGTAACATAGTGATATAGTAATTTAGGTTGAAAAACCACATCAAGTTCAACATTTCTGTTGATCCAGAAGATGGCGAGGCGATGGGAAAACATGAATATTCTCAAGTATGATTACCTTATCTGAAAGGACAAAATTCCTTGGCACAATAGAGAAAATAGTACAAGGTCTGCAGAACATTTATGTTGTCTTATGTCTGCTTTGCAAATCTGGTTACTTCTTGGGGTTTTCCGCCAGCTTTCTCCCTTTGTTTCTTTTTAATTAGCAGTGCTGTGGTTAAGCATATAGACCAAGGCAACACTTAAGAGCATTCATAAACCATGACTCCACAAACCTTTTTACACTCTCCATTGTATCTATGAATGGCTGAGAGCATTTCTAATAGGCTGTGCCAGGGGCACATTGGACTACGAAGAGAAATATCTATTACTAAATGACATTGTTTTCCCCAGAAAAAGGGGCAAAGAGCCATGTTCATCCTTTTCAATTCCAGAGAGGGGATTCTTACCAATGGTTACTCACATACCCTAAGCACGTTTACATAATATGAAGACATTTGTTTACTGTCCAGTAGTCTTTAAAATATTTCCTGGACCATGGCTTGTAAATATATTGCCTTTTGTGTATACAACAAATATTTGTGGAGAGTCTGGGATATATCTGTTGGAGTGGAGTTTATATGGAATTGAGGGGGTCTTCTGCCCCTAAGTGTGGGATTAGTAGGCAGTTTCGAAGGTTTTGGGCTGGGTGTGATGGGTCTGGGTGTAATGGTGCAGGGTTTAGCTAGGTGGGATGGAGTTTAGATGGAATGGAGCACACAGTTTAGTGGAATGAGGTATTTGGGGACAGGATTTCTTGAGGGACTCACAGGGAAGACTTTAGTACTGGGAGCAGGGAGAGGCTGCAGCGGTATTTCCCCAGACTCTAATAAATCATTGCAGACAAAATCTGGAGTTCCCATGAATATAAATAAAAATAGTATGTCATGTGGAATTAGCATTTTTATTTAAGTTTCTCTACCTTTGGGAAGTTCTGAAATAAAGTCTATGAACATCTATTAAGTAGGAGGTTGAAAAAATTGTAACAAAAATAAATAAATACATAAAACACCCATGTATAATTTTGCATTTGAAAAGCTACTTGGTTATACTATGTAAAAGACGATGTTACAGGTCAAAGTTACATCAAGGAAGTTCCCAGATTAACAATACAAGCCTTTGATTCCTTAGAAAACATATTTTCAGACTATTGATTTTTTTGTGTGTGAAACTTTCTTTTTTAAGCCACAAGAGAAACCAGTACAAACGCTGACTTCCTAGACAATATTATTTTTATACGCGCCTAAGAAAATGAATACACATGGGAAAATAGTCTGTGCTAATAATTGATTATTTAATGTTAAAGGCAAATCTGCAGTCGATATACATAACTGCTTAAGACACAAAAAGTGGTAAATTTGTTATTAAACATGATGAGGCCCCCCCATAGAGAAGTTCGTCGTGGAAAGGAATCAGGAAGTGCTACCCAGGGCTTGGTTTGTATAGATTTGTCCATACAATTTTAAGGAACAAATATAAAATTCACGAAGCCCCTTTGTTTACCCTAACTCACCACAAGAATCACTGACATTGCATGATATAAAGAAAGATTGAGAAAGAGCTGAAATTGCACAATCAGACTATTCTTGCTGCAATTGTCCTGTTATTTGCTATGGAGGGTGTGTGGCCCATGGAGCAAGTCAATCAAACGTCCCAGTTCTTTATTCATACCTGGAAACTCTTGACTTGGAGTCTTTGGGTAAAGCGCTGCTTTCT